>ML812063.1:29527-46028 GCA_009831015.1 Picea engelmannii | reverse complement strand
TCATCTTGGACTTGAACATTTAAGTGGGGTAAAAGGAGGTTGCCCCCTCGAAGAGGCTTATTATTTGATATTATCTCTTTTTCAAGGCGTTGAGTACTTTTCTTGAGGTTTTTCTATGCTATATTGATGTTTGGTTCTTAACAAATACAAGGGAGGAAACATTTTCAGATATGAACCCCAAGGGTTGAATTTAGTGAACTCAGACCATGGATACATGGTGTCCTTTGAACAATATGGATGTATGATATTCTGTGAAAAAGTTTAGGGGTATAATGTGCAGCTGACCAAGTAGTTTTCTCTGAACTTGAATGGTGTCAACACAACCATTGCAGGGGTCACTTTTCTAGTATCAGAAGAAACCATATCAACTTTTACATAGGTCCCTACATAGGGAGATAAGTGCTTTAAAGGTATGGCCTTAGATCCTTCGTTTTATATTGATTTCCTCAAACCCAAGTATAGAAATCAGAAGATTGGTGCCACCATCCCCGGGGAATATGATTTGGAACCATATGAGATTATTTTGAGGGTAATACATAAATACTTTACTTGTGAGGGTAGGTTTGATAAGGTATATCAATACCACATAAGGATCCTTATGCATTTTACAGGGAAATCCCCCTAAATTTACCTTTCTGCCTATATAGAATCTTGGGAAAAATGGCAGACAGAGTTCAAGCCAGAGATGACAAGCTAAAGAGTAGATTATTCCAATTTTCCTTAGTGAAGTTGTTGGTGGTTGAAGAGCTTAGAAAGTTAAACAGGGACTGGGATTCCTTCTTGACCTCAACAAAAATTGCACTAGATCCTAAAGGAGAAACGCCCTTGTCTGCTGAGAAATCAACATCTAATAGTTCAGGGGTGAAAGAAGGAGGTGTTTCTAAAAGAGGAAAAGGAAAAGAGATTGAGAATCCATCACCCAGTCAACTAGTCTTGAAGAAAAGAACAAAACTACAATTCATTGATGAACCTAAGGAGACACATGCTCCCAGTAAACCACTCACCAAGTCATCTTCTAGGAGGTTTCCCATACCCATAGCTCATACATAGTTTTTTGAATTTGCATCCCAAGATATTGATGAGGAGCAAGTGAAGCTAGGGGAGAAATGTTTAGATGTCAAAGAGATGCAACAACAACTCAAGAAATATTAGCATGTTATAGCCCAATTCTACCAGAAGAACAAGGAATTGAAAAGGAAACTAAAAGAGATGACTCCTGAAGCACAAACACTACAGAGAAAATCAGGCCCCATGCAATAAATTTCAAAAGGAATAAAGATCAGGAAAATCCCTAAGACTATAGTTGCAGCCAAACCTACATCATCTATGACAAGGTCCTCGGCGAGGAAGAGTAGTCCATACATACAAGGAAAGTAAGCAACAAGTCAAAAATCTCCTACTTCACCCACAAAAGGAGAAAATAACATAAGATGGTTGAATAAGCAGCTAAGATAATATCAAGATGAAATCACTAATATCATGGAATAAAGCAAGTTATCAGATGATAGAGCCATGAGACATTTTAAAGAATGCATACCAGCTAGAGAAAATGCATGTGCAACCCTTTCTAATGCTCAGTCAAAGTTGAAGAGGAATGCAACCTTGTTGAGGCAGGTGGGAAATTTAAAGAGACGAAACCTGTCATTGAGAAAATAAAATAGGGCCTTAAGGTTACAAGTGAAATTGGATGAAGAAGCTAAGGACAAGATAAATCTCCTTGCTAAATTTGCAAAAATATGAGTGAGGAATCCTTATTTTTGTCTTTTTGGGGTATGGAACCATGTCAAAGTTTTGTTCGCATCATTAAAGAGGTGAACAACATATATTTGATGTAGATGAGGGTTTGTTTCACCAAGGTGAATACTTGTTGTGCACAATATGTTGTTTTAATAAAGAAATAGTCATACGCTGCACTTGCACAGTGAATATTCACTACACAAATGTTGTAAGATCACATGATCAGAAAGAAGGATATGTGATGAAAGGAATACAATTTTTGAGGAAGATTCATGGTTCCTAGCCTTTGTTGCCACCTGGATTTTCATGAGCAACCACAGCATGGGAATTCGCTATGTAAAGTCGTTACACAAATGTTGTAGCCAACACTTGCGCAACAGTAACCAGAATTCACTACGCAAGGGTGACAGAGTTGTCTAGCAATGCACATGATGACTCGAGGTGTCCCTAGATGGACCTAATGAATCATCTCAACCTTATGGTCGAATTTTTCTCAAATATCTATGATTGTAAACGATATTTTGGTTATGTTTTGATTGGCAAAATCAGATTTTCTATTTTTAGTAAATCTTGTTGGAGTTGTTGTTATCTTTGAAAGAAACCAGATCTATGATTCTAGGATGTAGTAGTTCGACCCTAGCAGCCAAGTGTGGCATTGGTTTTCTATATATGTTCATGAATTTGATGTAAATAAGGGCGAGTTGGCAGAAGTATAGACATTTTGATTTTCAATGTAATTTTATGAATCTAATAAAAACACAAATGCAGAAGTCTTGAATTCCTTATGAAAAAGATTCTAATGGTGGTGATCTGAAGATTGTACTCTTTATTTGTATGTATTCTTTGAGTACTTACTTTCATCTTCACTTTTCTTTTGTTTAAATTGGATAATTAAGAGTCTATAATTCATCTAATGGTGCTCTAGAATTAACTGATTTAAATTATTTTTATCTTCTTAACTAAGGTCAAAATCCATCCTTTATGATGCTCTCATTCTGTTATGTGTTTTTGTTCTTCTTTCACCCTACATAATCAAACTCAAAACTGAAGTTCATCACCTTATTTATCCTTTGTTCCTCTGAGTATTTCTACCTACCAGTCATTGTTTTCTTTTTTTTTCAGGGGTTGACTCCATAGCCCTAAAGATACTAGAATTACTTGCCATGAAACCTTGAAAAAACTATATCAAACATCTAAATCTAGCCATCAGTTAAAAAACAATCTATCTATCAGAGATCAAGTCTCAGAGAGAGCCCTCTCTAGATTGGAAAGGATAGTTTCCAGTCTTAAAGTTGGTTTGTAGGTTACCTTGATAGATTGTTTCTTCAGCCCAACAATTTACTTAGTGATAACATTTTGGCGTCGTTGTCGGGGAATGAAATTGAAAATTTTCCCTGGGAAAAAACAACATTTTTTTAGTTCTAAGGTATGAGAGCAGTGAACACTTTGGCACATATTGGTTGTATTTCTACTTTGGCGACTCCACACATCATAAAATCAATTTGAAGGTGATTCCACTAGCAGAAGAATCCAGAGATAAATTTTTCATGGTGACTTCATTGTTCAAATAACTCGGGGTATGAAGAGTTTATTGGCTTCAGAATGGAAAAATTGGCTTTCGATCTAGGTACTTCATCAAACAAAACAACAAGGTTGGTGGCAGACCTTGTTTCTTTTCAAAATTTCATAAATTGGATTGATATGTCTCCTAAGCATTATTGGTGCGAAATTATTCGTTCTTCATTATTATCTTATTTGGATTCCTGTCATATCTTTAGTCAAGAGGATAAGTTATAATGTTTACAGAATATTATTATGGAACTTGATATAGAACAAGAAACACAAAGGATATCCCAAGATTCATCTTCTTCTGAATAATTTTATGACCAACAAAAATAACAGTATGAATTAAAGACAGATGAAACGTTACTGGCTAATTCAAAATAGTATAAAGTAGGATATCAGGATGCAATGGCTGAATTTTATAGGTACTATGAGCTTAGGCATAAGGTTAGTACTCTGAGGTTTATCCTTCCTGTAGAAAATGAATTTTCAATTAGTAAGAATCCCTCAAAACAAAATGAATATGATAGTCAAAAGCCTTGTTATGACATAGATAATGTGAATAAGTAGAAAGAACCAGTTAAAGATGCTCTTGTGGTTGGTCATAAAGAGATGTTAGTTTTTAATGTTCTTGTGGATCCTTTCGCTGGTTTGTTGGAATCATCAGAGAAGATGAAGTATGTGTTGTTCAAGAATGCAAGGATTGAATTAGGTTTTTAGTTTGGGTTATCATTTGTTGAGTTCTTTTTTTTGTCTGGAGGATTTGAAATCAAGTTGTAGTCAAGAAGCCATTTTCTTGATTGACTTCATTGGAAGTGTGAGATCACTTGATTCAACCTTTACACTTAGCAATGTAGGATAGGTAGGAGTGTGAGTAATATCGATTCTACGAGCATTTCTTTCAGCAATCTGCAGTTTTCATTTTCATCTTAGTTTCCAGATTTCATTTTGGAGCATGTACAGTTTTGGACTTTTAGTGGATACATGTGACACGTCATAGGAGGGTACACACATGGTTTGGGAGAATCCCAATGGATAGGTACTTGGTCTATAGGATCTTTTTTGCCTCACAGGGAGGACCCCATCCCCAGTTAGAGCCAATTTTGGCACTCCATAAATTTGTGCTAATTTAATCATTTCGTAGCACTTGTGTTGACATAATTTTGTATCAATGGTTTTGTAGCACTTCTAAGGTTTTGGGTGATTCCGTAGTGCATGCATGCTAGTTGATGGCACCACTGTTGTCAAAGGGAAAAAATTGGAATTTGGAAAAAATCTATAAACTTGGCAAATGAAAATGGTTTTGAAGGAGCATTTTGGTGTCGAGCTCATAAAAAAGGGCAAAAAATTAATAAATTTGGCAAAGGAGAAAATATAAAGTGTTTTTGGATTTTTTTAGCCAATTTAGGTTTTTTAAAGAAAAAAATTTGCCCTCGGGCTTATTACAGGGCCTAAGTTTATTTTATCAAGATGTATTGGGCCAAGCCCAATCTCCAAGTATGAGATCAACATCGAGAGCTAATTCATGTATCGAGCCAAGAACCTGCCACATAACACAACATAAGTCAAGGCAAAGCCAATGCACAAGAGCCCAACCCAGTCACATGGAGAAGGAGCCCACGAGGGGGTACCACTATGGTCAACACATTGATATAACCTGTGACATATATAAACACATTTTATTATTTTCACCTAATCCATGTCGGATATGTCCCCACTGGGAAAATAAAAAAACGTAGATGTAAAACCTCAACGCCAAGTGCCCGAGCCTGTATGCATTGGTTTTTAGGTGTCAATATTGCTAGTACAAGTTTCAGGAATTTATCAAAGCCTGTCACATTGACCAAGCGCCAAGTCTCATTCAAGCACAAGCTACGACCAAGGGAGAAGAGAGAAGGAATTGTTACTGAAAGAAGGAATAAAAGCTACAATAGTTATGGAATATAGAAAGAGAGGAGTACTAGAGCATGCAGATGTTTACAACGATACACCCATCAGTCCATTCAAAGAGATATGGAGTCTACCATTACAATCCAGGGCGTGTGTTATCATCATTAAAGCAGGAGGGTGCTCTCATTCTGGCTTCATGCATTGCTACTGTAAATAATAATGGGCTCAACGATTCTGAGACCAATCGATCTCCAGATATTAAATCAACTATGGCCTTTGATAACTGGCTTAGTTATTGCCTGATTTCTAACAGATTGGAAGAAATCATTTGGTTTGAAAGGAGAAGCCCCAGTAATGCACGAAAAATCCATCCGTTTAGCGAGAGGTTTTATCCATTGTTGGTTTCTTTGGGTGCAGTTGGTGGAGAGGCCATCGCAAAACGGGTAGATAATGGATGGGCGTTTGGGTGAGATGCTTAGATAGCAACATGCACATGGAATGTAATTGTTTTTTTTTGGGTAGTTGGTATTCAATTTGAATCAAACTTCCATGATGAATCAATGTCTAATCTCAAGCTGTAAACTTTTACATGTTTCTACAAATAAATGGTGATCATAGTTAAAACGATCAAAGTTAAATGTAATGCTCAAGTGCCTTATGTTGCTAGAATCCATTAAATCCAACTACATTACCTGTTAATGGGGAGATGATGCATGGGTTATATAAGCAAGAGTTGGCATATAAACACTTAGCATCTCAAAAGACACGAATGGCTCAACAAGCAATGGAAACCGGGAATAATAATTTGGCATTCAAAGAATGGAAATTCGCTACGCAAAGTCTCCATGCAAATGCTATAGCTAGCACTTGCACAACATTAACTAGAATTCGCTATGCAAAGGTGACAGAGAAGCTGACAGGAAGAAGGAAATTAACATTAGACGGCGCCAGACATAAAATGTTGAAGGATCCTATGAACTGGCCAGTGTGTCAAACTTTGCAGGAATTGATCCAGAAAGGTATGGAAATGGAAACAAAGGTTCTTGATTCAACTTCAGGTCTATCACACCTGTCTCCTCCAGCTGTCAAGGGATTTGGTAAACTTCAAGGCATCATGGCATCATTAAATGGAGCTTATTAAAGACATCTTCTCCAATGTTTGATCGACTAAATGATTTCAAAGGCATCGTGAAGGCCCACAAGTGAAGGAAAACCATCATCCATATGTGTTTTCCACCCTTCGAATGACAAAGGAATTCTAATTGAAACAGAATCCTAAAATCCAGGGATTAGTTCTACACATGTCTTGCTGTTGTTTTCGAATTCTAGGAAAGTAGGTAATAGGGTACAGATGTCATGATGTTGTAATTATTTACTATTTTTAGAAAGATGATAGAGCTCAAATTCTTCAATTGTAGTTGGTTAATTTTTTCTATATATATTGTTGAAGAATACTATGAAGGGGTTCGACTAGAGGGAGGGAGGCCTTTTTTTGTTGCTGGAAAATTCTATTTTCTCATGAATTTTAATACAAGCAGAGAGTATTTTCTGATAGCCTGAGATTCATCTGGACCTTGGTGAGTTGCTTGCATTGCTGGAGAAGTTGAGCTACTTGGTTTGTTGAAGACTGTCACAAACTTATTTCTGGAGGGGTTGGAAATTTTTAACTAGTCGGGATACCTGAGATGACTGTTTGCAGAAGGAATATTTGCGCTTCTATGCAATCTTGTTGACCTGCTTTTGTTGGATAGAAGGTGTTTGGACCGAGACTGTAGTGGTTGCAATGTCCTTATGTTCACCTTTTGAAAAAAATTTGAAGAAGCTGATTTTTTTAGTATGAGATACTACCTTGTGGCACTATTTAGGTGGGACGGTATTTGAAACTACCTCTGGTGTCCTGTACAGATCACCCCCTAGAGTAACAATGACACTACGAGGTCGAGACTCATAAATAACATGGCTCTTCCACATATATGGCTAGCCCAAAATAACATCACATAAATCCAACGGGGAAACATCACATAATACCCCATCCTTGAAGGGCTTGATTTTGTATGACAATCGATACTGTTGGTTAACACAAATATCTCATCCCTGGTGAAGCCACCTAATGTTGTATGGCTATGGGTGTGGTTTTGTCAACAATCCCAACTTTTTGACGACCTCTGCTAAGATGAGGTTCTTCTGGATTCCGATATCAACAATAAAATGCAGTGGGGTCCCCTTTCCCCATATCTGTGAATGAAAAAGGTGCTCCCCCTCTTCAAGATCTGTTGGTTCTTCTGGTTGAATTGTTGTGGTCGCAATAGTAACAGTGGGGTCTACGTCGATGATTTGTCTTCTACCAGTATTTTTTTAATCATATTATGAATCAGGGTTCAACTCCTTGTCTTTGATCTCAGCCGCAAATGATTGTTTTGAGGGACATTCATCAGTGTTGTACGAGGGGATTTTGTAGAAACCGCACCATTTTCCAGTGTCCTTCTTCGTCTTTCCATTATCCTTATTTTCTAGTGGCTTGGACTGTTTTTCTAAAGGCTGGTTGTTAGGGCCTTATTCACCATAATTTGGTTGTTGCAGATTCGCAGACCCGAACTCCTGCTTGTTTTGATACTTAAATTTATGCTCGATTTTAACATCATATCGATAAGAAACACCCAGTGATGAGATGTCCATAACATCCATCTCAGTTTGGATTTATCTATGTAGAGCCCCATAGTATTTCAAAACCAAATGTCGCTAAGAATCTTTGATACCCAGATTGGTGCGTAAGGTATGGAAGGTATTGGTGAACTATGGCACTGCTTGGCCCCTCTCTTGACGTAGTGTGGTCCATCTCATGTATTGTTCATCATAGTTAAAAACAGGGTAATATTGTTCCTTGACCGCATCCACAAAAAAATACCAAGTGGGCTCGGCCCCATTTATTCCAGATTCCTCTGTAGAAATTTTCTCACAATAATTTTCCCACCAATGTTTGACATGGAGGATATCCTTAAGGAGTGCGAGATAATACTTTCCACATCGAGAAAATTGTGAACAGAGAAATAACCTTCTAGAAGATTTAATCATTTTTCTAGGGAATGTGCATCTATTTGTCTTTCAAACACGGGAATATAAAAACTAACTTGTACCTTGAAAGGCGAGGTGCCTCCAAAGTGGCCTCTTGATGAATACACATCGGTTTTTATTGGCAGACATTGAAGGATGTGGGAAAAATTCTCCATCATTTCGTCCCTCTATCATGTGAGAGCTTGATCAAGCAACAGATTAATAGAATCGTCTTCTCTGTCATTTTTATTTTCTTCCACCATGGAGGGTTTCTTGGGCATGTGAGAGTGATTTTCCTCAAGAGAGACAAGATCGAGACCCAACTTTCTATACCCATAACTCATCGGGGACATGCACTGAAAAAACGATCAAGAGCAACATGCTCTGATACCACTGATCCAGATTATTTTCGGCGTGAAATGAGAGTGGAGATATAATAAATAAATGTACACAGATATCTCAGATATCAAATAATATAACACAAATATATCATATATGTAACCATAAACACAGAGATATAATAATACATAATTTCTATTCATGAGCAAAATGTAAAAAATTGTAGAAATACAGAGTGAAAGACTCGCTAGAATGGTGGCAACTCATCTCTGAGAAGAGATGAGAAGGATACTCACATTCACAAGAAGATAATTTTAAAATGAGGCTCCAAAGGCCTTTTTATCATAAAGAAAATACAAAACCCTAACCCTGAAAGACGAAAAGAAAACAGTTTTGTAGACCCCGTTTTGGGTAGTTTGGTGTATCAACTTCTCGGGGGGCATAACTTTGGCATATGATCTCTATTTGGGGTGCACAATAGCTCCTTGGAAAGGTATCAATGAGGAGATTCATTTTGGCATCTCAATCAGATCATTTGGCTATCATTGAGGTGCTATATCATGAAAAAACATTTTAGGCCCTCAAAATGGCCTTGGAAGTTTAGCAACCAAAAAACTACTAAAAATAGTAAGTTGCTAGAAAATTGTTTTGAACTAGTTGGAATAGGTGGGTGGCCATCGATATCTACCTGGATCACAGACATAATCAAAAGAACAAAAATAGGAGTAGATCTTGAAGAAGAACTAAGTAGAGCCTTAAGTGAGCTAAAAAGAGAAAGGAAGGAAAAAAAGTCCCTCAAGGAAGAATTGATCAAGACAAAGGAAAGTTCTCAAAATCCCAACAAAAACTTTGAAGAAGTATAAAATATTATTATAAATATAAATATTCAGTTAAAAGAAGCCAAAAAGATTGAAGAAACACTCAAAAATCAGTTGGAATAAAAGAAAGGTTTGGAAGCCGAAATAGTATCACTAAGGTAGGAAGCAAAGAAGAGAGAAGATATCTTGACAAATCATCTTAAGGAAATATCTGAGGACTTAAACAATATTGAAGAATAACTTAGTCAACAAGAAAGAAGACGTGAAGAAGAAATCATCTCCTTGGAAACAAACTTGAGGAAGCAAAGAGAATGGAAGAAGTCATGAATATACAAATGATAAAGAAAGAAAAAGATTGTGAGAAGCTTGAAGAAGAAGTCGTCGCATTAAGATTTGAATTTGATAAGCTCAACAATAATTTGAAGAGATCTCAAGTACTAGAAGACATTCTTAGTTTTCAAAGGTCACCCTTCAATAAATTAGGTCTTGGATACATTAGTGAGGCCTAATGCAAACAAGATTAAAATGCCAATCCCAGCAACAACGTCGAACATAGAGGAAGTTAGACACAGTCGGTAATGAAATTTGAAGAGAAGTGTTTCAGGTCACCGGAAATGAAGAATGAAGAGAAGGCCAAGAACTATGCAGACATTCTCAAAGGAAGGAATCATGGTTAGTGAGAGTAAAAAAGGGATGAATTCGGAAGGACTACATCATAAAGAGGATCATTTGCTTCCAGGTATCAAAGTTTCTTTCCCGGCTATTATTTTACTTGTAATAAATTTAGACATAAATTTGTAGGTTGCATATCATATGGAAGAGATGTTCAAGAAATAATTGTTTATATAGCCCCCTACAATATCGAATGTTACAAATGCCACAACTATGGACAAATAGCTCGTGATTGTAGAAGCATGATGAAGACTTCCTTGAAGGTAAACATTGATAGTAGGTATAAGAAGGTTTGGAGAAGAAAAAAAAAAACAAGAAGAACAAGTTAATGAAGAACTCCCATAGATCATACTCATAGGATTTGTAGATATGTGTGATCATGACGAATCTACAGGAAAAGAGGAAGATGTTAGAATTCAAGATGATGATCATGTTGCAAAGTAGGATTATGTATTGTTCTAATCCATCCAGCATGGAGAATCCCAATAAATGTGAATGTTGAAGAGGGGGAGTATAAGCAACAACTACTACATATTGGAAAACTATTTCTTGAACACTCTGAAGAGTTTGCAGATTTTGGGAAGGCGTATTTTGAATGGTCTAATGGCAAAGGTACAAAATGTCTTGTGACAGATTGGTTGATTAAGGAGCCATTTTCCAAATGCATCTCCATGCACGTATGAAGAGGCTAGCTAGCAATTACGAGGAATATCATTGTCACAATTTTGAGGCAAAGATTCATGATTGTATAGAGGATTCCAAGCATGTATCCAAGTAGGGATATATTCATTATAGATTCGAGAATATGTACTTGTTGCAAACTTGTAGAGTTTTGATTTGAATATAGAACATACTAGTGGACATATTTGATTCAACTTGAGAAGCAGGAATATGCAGTGATCATTTGTAGTAGATTCAGGGAAGCTCTCAGAACAGTGAAGTGGCAGATTAATCGACATTGTGTGCAATTGAGTAGCAGAGTCATGGACAGTTTTGTGACATATGGACATATATGAATTCATGAGATATTTGGTAGGTCTAGAATACAATACTTTAAATGAACCAGAGAAGATACATGACAATGGATGAAATTATGAGCTCAAGAGGAATTGCAGAAAGACTCATTGGCATTGTCATCAAGAGGAATGTTTAGGAAAACATATGACTTAGAAAAAAAACATATTGACAAGTGGAACCAGTTAGTCACAGAAAGGCAAGTTGTGAGAGGAACACCGAGATAGGGGGAGAAAAACCGTCAGGACGAGTTATACTGTTAAAGGAATATTTTTGAATGATTATTTCATTGATGTCAACTTAGTGAATACATGACAATCCATGAAGACTTGAAGTCAAGTGATGAAGGAACCTTGACATGAAAACTGTTAATATATGTCAGTGGATTACATTAAAAGGAAGTACCAATGGACAAGAGGCCCTAGAAGAGAGGAAATGAAGCATATACAATAATCCAACATTGATCTACACAACATCTTGCAAAGAAGAAAGGTGGAGAGAGATTATCAAAAGAAGGTATATTTTCAGAGGATTTACTCTTTTCCATTGATGTCAAATGGGGATAGAAAGAACAAAACTAGGAGAGAAATATTGGAAGCATCAAGACAGGGGGAGAAAGCATGAAGACGAGGGGAGAATGAGTGTTTCCATCAATGCCAAAGGGGGATATGGTTGGAAAATTGGTTGACATTGATCTCAACCCTAGAAGAATCCCTGAAGCAAGTTTGGAAGCCTTTAGAAGTGATGGATGTATTCGAAGAAGTCTCCAAAGTGGTCCCCTTGTGGCATAGTTTTAAGAATGGCCCTCTTGGGAAGACACTTTGAAGAAGTATAAAAGAATCCATGGAAATATGGTTAAGTAATTTTGAATCCCCATAGGTGTGGTCATGAAGCTTGAAGTTGATTGAAGAAAAAGAGTATGAAGGACATTACAAATGCATGCAAAACATCCTTTGATTGATATTCCTCGTCAAGCCATATCCAATGATAGGTGACACACCACGTGGTTCTTCATGATTGAGGAGTTATGTCCTCTTAAATATGAAGCCCCGAAGTATGGTCAAGAAGCCCTAGATCTAAGGTTAAGAAGTTATAAGTTGGCCCTCAATTCAAGTAAAGGAGAAGAAGTTGTTGCAAACAAGAAGTTATAGGTTATCCCTAAAGTAAAGTAAAATAGGTACTTGAAAAAGTATAAATACACATTAAGAAAATCTCATTTTAATTCATTCAATATTGTGATATCTTAGCACAATCTTAGCATTGAATTTCATAGGGAAGATGAAATGAAGAAGGGTGAAATTCCAAGGGAAGATGAAGTCTTGTGATGATGTGTTCTAAGGTATGTTTTTTAAAGGTTATCTTTCCATTTTCACTATAGCTATTTTTATAGAATGATTCAGATATCCAAAATAGGAGGATGTTGAGAAGACATATCAAGGTATCTGTGGTACAAATTTCATCTTTTGAATTATTGTACGTTTGGAGATACACTCTGTGGAAGATAGGGTTTTTTACTAGTCTTGTAGCTAGTCTCAAACATGTGCTCTAGGTAAAACAATAATAACTTCTTCATAGAGGATCAAAATTATGTGAGACAAATTTCATTGAAAAGAGTACATTTTTTAGTATTTTTTTTGTGAGTTTCATAATTAGATATCAAATATTGAGCACATGGCATGTTGTACAGGTGCGCTCTCCAGAATATGACAGAATTTCGGAAGGTCTTCCATTTTCGTTATATCTATTTTTTCAGTGACGTATCAAGGAGATAAGCTCAGAGGAATTTTAGAGAAGATATCAAATATTAGGTACAAGTTTCAGACCTTGATTCATTACAAGTGTGGAGTTATAGTTGTTGGAAGTTAGGGTTTGTGACTAATCCAGAAACTAGTTTGAAAAAAGTGTTCGGGATAATTTTAAGAAGTGATGTTGGGATTTATATGTGGACCAATGTGGACCTGGGATCTTTATTTAGACCCAATTTCTAAGTGGACCCAGTTTGATGATGTTGATTTATCAGTTGTGGTGGATCTTGTTTTGATGATGATGTATGAGTTATGGTGGATCTAGTTTTGATGATGATGATGTATGAGTTATGGTGGATCTATGTATCAGTATTAGTGACAGTAGTAGTGGAAGGTTGAGTCTCCATTTATATTTCAGGGAGGAAGGAAGGGGCAAGGAAAGGGGGTTGGAGCCTCCTTCTAGTTGGTGTTGGAGAATACATGGAGTCATAGCTTCCTTTAGGTTGGATCCTATAAACGAGGGGGTTGGATCCTCCTTCTAGTTGGTGTTGGAGAATACAGGGAGTCATAGCTTCCTTCAGGTTGGAGCCTCCTTCTAGTTGGTGCTGGAGAATACAAGGAGTCATAGCTTCTTTCAGGTTGGAACCTGTAAATCAGGGGGTTGTAGCCTCCTTCCAGTTGGATCTCTAGAGCTTAAGGAGTTGTAGCTTCCTTTAGGTTGGATTCTGTAAACAAGGGGTTGGTGCCTCCTTCCAGCTGGTCCTGGAGAAGCTTGGAAGTTGGTGCTTCTGTGATTGTAATCTTGAAGATATATGTTACAAATGGTAAAAAGTGCTCAACATTGATTCACCCCCCCCCCCCTCTCAGTATTGGTGAATATTCCAACATTAAATATGAACAACAGTCTAGGGGGTCTTGTCCCTTTTTGGAGGAGTTAGTGGGAACTCCTCTGATTTGCATCGGAGGAGTTAATGGAAACTCCTCCAATTTTGATTCAGAGCTCATTGTAAGAAATCCTCCAGTGTAAATTGGAGGACTTCTTGGGAAGTATCTTAGGTGAACCAGAGACCAAGATATGCACTTCATCTGAAGACCGTGTCAGCCCACATTCTTTTAAGCCCCATGGGAAAGGGTTCATTTCAATATCTGATCTTAGACTTTGTTTTAGTATCATTTTCATGCTATGCGCATACTCAACTAAAATCGTTACGCAATGGTTTCATGAAGCCTTGGTTTCAAGTAATAGCTCCTATTCAATTTTGGTTTTAGAGTGAAGGGAAAATTTGATTTTATCCAAAAATAGTTCAAAGTTAAAAAAAAATTAAAAAGAGGGGCTATAAACCTAATCACTCCACTTAGTACCAAAATTACAAATCATGCCACAATTCATGAGATATTACTAGCAATCTAACCATGAAAAGGAAAAAAAAACTTATTAGAGATAACTCGTTCGTAAACTTTGTTTGAAAATGTGACCATCTCAATGTGCAAGAGTGTTGGTCGACTTGTTCAATTTATATCATTAAATGGTGATTTTTAGTACCATTGAAATGAGAGATAGTGTTACTTCCAACAAAAGATCGTGACTGCAATGGACACCAGAAGTATGTTAAAGGGTTGATGCCACTGACAATATTACTCTTCATATATAAGATCGTTCATAAATCGTGAGAGATATAGCAGCTATTTAAGAGAAGATTAACTCTGAACATGCGTTCATCACAACAACTTCTCCTATATGAATCGTCACTCATCCTCACATCAGCTCCGAACTAGACTAGCGACGTTCCAAGCAAGTCCTCTGATAGGAATCGGCAATGATATTCTCAATTGCTCTGATTGAGTCCGAGCACTTGCTCGCAATTTCTCTGATTGATTCAGATCACTTGATCACAACTTCATCGGGTGGGTGGCCAGGAGTTTCTTTTGTTTTGAGGGTGTGCATATTTTTGAAGAGAATCAGGGTGGAGGGGAGGAGCGTATGAGCTGAGAGATGCTTTCTTCCATTCAATATCTTCTCTTTAATCATGCGAGAATAATCATGCAAAAATTTCTTCCAGTCGTGTAATTGGTTCTGATGGGGTTTAAAACTGTTTACAAAGTCTAACTGATTGTTGATGTGTATTAGAGATTAGAGAATATCTACTAGATTGGCCTCCATGTTTTTCAAAATTGTGTCCTTGAGATTCCAAACCCTCATAGTCATAAGCTTTCACGAATGTTTGACATTTCTCATCAACTAGCATCGGCTTCTTATGGAGAATTACAAGTTTCTCTTTTAAACAAATTCTCCTAGACCATGGTCATGAAATAACCCCGTGAAAAATATTGTATGAAGAAAGGTGATCCATTTCCCTCAATAACTATGTGAAGCAGAGTATCTAGAGACAACCCTTCAAACAATTATGCATGCTTTGTGTATTTATGTCCAATATCAAAACTTGATTGCTTCTGGTTAGAAATAAAAACCTCGTTGTGGGGTATCTACCATGCTATCCTCTATGTAAAAGGCATATTCATTTGAATAATTACGTCTATATTGAAAATGAAAATGGACATATTTAATGATTTTTTAATTATAAATTATAAATTCCAAATCAATGAATGAGATCTCATGGATCTGTTACCTATTTACTTTAAAACATTTACTTAATTTGTTTAAAAAATTACTCAAACTTACTTAATATTATACATTTACTTCACCATTAACTACTTCTCTTTTACAGTTTTAGATTTACATTTCTCCCACGTTTTCTATATCTCTTGTTAGCGATCAAAAATGCACTGACATTTTTGAAAGAATGATGCCTAATCTTGGAGGGAATATTTGGCTAGCTTCTTGGACTCCAAATGAAGATTTGAAAGCACCATTGGAAATATTAGGATTTGTAGATGTCGATCGACTATTTAAGCATGCAAAACGAGCTCTCCATGACTGAGAAATTTGATTTTGAAAAAATCTGTGCTTTTACCAACGCAAAAGGCAGAATTATAACTAGTTAGCTGGTGAAAGCTCCGCCTTTCACCAGCTAAGGAGAGGATTTTCGGGTAAATTAGCTGGTGAAAGCCTGTCACGGCCAGAATAGCTAAATTTTTTCCCAGATCGGGATTTTTTGGGTTTGAATGGTTTGAAATCTTCTTCAATAAGCTGGTTATGAATTATCAAATCAAAATCTAAAGGCCATTCTTGGAGATGAAAGTCAAAAGGGAATTTTTTGACTAGATTTGGTCATTTTCAAGGGAAAAATGATAGGGATCAAATGACACATCACCCAATTCGAATTTTATCTTTGGAGGACCAAATCAAACAACCTTGGGAGGCTAAAACTACACTTCATCAGCAATCTACTATTTTTAGAGATCATTAAATATGACCTTTCCTATTTTGTTTTTATTTTCTATTCTAGATCCATTTTTATAGGATCTCATCATACACTTGTTGTATCTGTTTTGATTTGACTATTTTTTGTAAATCTGATCCATCTTTCAAGGGTCTAGATTTCATCTTGTAAGGCTATAAAGCCAAAGGCATTTGGAGCACTAAGGGGTTCAATTTTGGATACTCTTTTGCTATTGTACTAAGACACTTATTTTTCAATACAGAAAGACAGTCTTCTTTTGTTGTTAATGACAGATTTCTTCATCTATTCCATGTTCTGTACTTTATTTCAG
>ML812063.1:0-18732 GCA_009831015.1 Picea engelmannii | reverse complement strand
GTTTTGAGATCATTCCGACGGTTGAGTTTTGAGATCCAGTTTTCCAGCTGATAGCGGTCACCGTGCTCATCCAGGATCGTTATTTTGGTCATTCTATCCGTGCATGCAGCAGATCTGCTGTCTTCTTGCGGTCACGGGTATTTATTTTTCATTTGATTGTATTCCAGTACAGATCCATGAGGTCTGACTGACGTTTAGTTGATATATTTCAGTAGGCGATTTGTATTCCCACGCATGCACTGTTATTATTCATGATATTGAGTTATTGGCCTTATCTGCTATTGCATGCGTCATTTTATGATTGTAAAACCTTTGTTATGCTACATGCAACTATAATAACCTACATGAAACCATAATAACTGACATGCAAACACTATAAACAAAGATCATCTACATCAAACCCTAAAAAGCATCCAGAAACCCCCAGAGTATCAGATCTGCACGTAGGAGCAGTAGGATCGTAGCAAATATCTTGATCAGCCGGATCAGGGATATTTCAGTGTGTGGATGGTTCCCTCATTACATAGGATTTTCTCACCAACTAGTATGCAAGGATGACCATTGATTAACCACTACATTCAGTCATGGTTAGATTGTTGTCACAAATTTCCAAAACAAACCTGATTTACATTCAAACAGAGACCAATAATTTTGCTCGTGATATAGGAAAGGTATGCAAGCTAACTCATGCTTATTTCAAGTGTGAAGGTGTTGCCTATGAAAATACAAAATGAGGTGAGAGTTTTGTATGTCATTAGATACAAATAGAAATTATGAGACAAACAAAAATATCTCTAAAGGAAAAGATGAGGAGGAAAGAAAGAGAAGAGGATATGTATTTATGAATAAAGATGAACTCAACCCAAAACTTTGTTGCAACTGAAAAAATGACTCTTTGATAAATGACAACCAAAGATATGCAGTCAACAAAGAAAGTAAGATGAAAAAGAGATTTTGGATGCGAGTCTTTCCAACAGCTTTAAGGAGGTTCATGCATTCCAACTAGCCAGAAGTTTGCATCCTCTTGTTAAGGGTAATAAGTGAGAAAGATTATATGTGTGTTATTTCAATCAGATGGGCTTCAATGTTAGCAATGATTGAGAATTGCATTATTTACCATGATTTTCTGAAAACTTTCAGTTCACTATTACAAACTTGTGCTTAGGGGGAAAGGGTTGCCCAAAACTCCAATTTGTTGTCCACCATATTTACTTTCTTTGTCCTTGTGAGATCTTCATTTCCTCTCCAAATCTTATAACTCTAAAACTTATGTTACAACATGATATGTTCAATTAACCATAGTTCCATTATTGTGGTTGAATCATCAGAGGGAGACTAAATTTTAGTGACCTATTCTTCGAAGGTAATCACACCCTCTATTAGAGAGTCATAATCACTTCAACGATTCTTCTCAATAGACACCATCTTGATCAAGAAAGTGAATATTGTATGTGATTCCTTCAATATAGTTTCAATCTCAGCCAACCCGCAAGGTACTCCTCAAAATATCTTTTTCCAGCATCTTGGGGTAACCGGATTTCCGACTATCAACGTCAGAGTGAATGTTGTGGAAACAAGTGAATTCTGCAATTGAACTTCTCAAGGAATTCTTGCACTTGGTTTCCTCATGAAGATGAACTTAAACCAAGGTTGAGCCAATATTTTAGTCAAACAACAAAAAATGAAATGCATTAAATGGAAAGGAAAAAAAAATTGTACAAAAAAGGAACTTAAACTAAAGCAAGTCATCATGAGTTACAAACTAAATTGATAGCAAGTGGTGATATTTATTGAATAAACCAAGATAAATCCAAATCTATAATATTCAAACGAAAACGAAAGCAAACATCTAAGTTATGCATACAGAAAGGAAGTAAAATAAATATGTTAATCTTATTCCTAACCTACCCTACACTGGTTGGAAGAAGTCTAGGTGTAAGTGTAGTGCCGGTGAAGCCAATCAAATAACTCCAAAATTATAACTACGTGTTCATTGAAGGACAACTGCAGAGAATGAAGTAGTGAGGGATGAAATATAGGAAAAATTGACTCAAGCAAGTCTCCACCCAACAAGTTGAATTTGGAGGCATTATGATTGATACTATAGGTAGATAGGTATGATTCCTCCAACCAAGACTCAATTCTATCATAGAATTTACCATGATATTCATATGACCGTTGGAAGGAGATTGAAAATGAGCGATATACCTAATGAGACTCATAAGTGAAATTAACGTGCAATGTAATTTGTGAGAGAGTCTCTGAGTGGGTGGCATCGTTCATTTCAGGGGTTGAAGTAAGAAAATGAACACTTTTCATAACCATTGGTTGAAATTGGAGTGCCTCATTATTGATGCAAATCTCCCTGGGTTCAAATTCCACATACTTTGCATGTTGAGAGGAGAGATGATATTTGATTGTTTGAAGGAAACATTGAGTGAGAGATGACTCCAAAGCTTCTTTTATGACATCAATGAAATCACATGAAGAGTGTTGGAACATTGAAATAAAATATAAGGATGAGTAATACACCTGCTCCTAGGGAATAGAAAATAATTCTAGATCAGATTGAGACGATGACATTTCATGGTTTAGCTCAATGTTTCTTCTTTTTTGCATGGTGATGGGATGTTCGTTTGTTGTGATTTCTTCATGAGGGTCTGTAAAATCACTGTGTTCTTCATACTTTGATTTTTTATGATTGATAATGATGAATTAAGGTAAAAAATATTAGCTTGTGTAGGACCATCAAATCATAGGTGGGAACTCACATTCAATTCCAAAACAGAAAAGTAGTCGTCGAAAATAGGGTTATCGAGTTTAAATTGTGATTCAACGGGTTCTGGAAATGAAGAAGGAATTACAACTTCATGCATCGTGAAGGAATTTCATGAAGAATGACTTATTGATCCATCATAGCTTAAAAATATTGTTGTTCTAATTTATCATTCAATGTTTTGTTGTAAGAATAGTGTATAGGTTGCACTACATGATAAAAACATGGATACTCATGTGAGTGATCAACATCAAACAGATTTGTATAAAGGGAATGAAAATATTCATATTTTGGAAATGACATGATTTCTTCAATGAGGGATTCTTCACATACCAAAGTATATTCATGATTTTCTGAAGGGGGGATGATACATGATTCACAATCCAGGGCTACAGGGTTTAAGATTATTGATAAGGATTCCCCCATAGTTGCGTCAGAGTGTTTTTTAGATATTGTCTACCCATTATATTTTGTGGTTAGATTTGAATCTTGTGAATGAGAGATGGTTTGATCATAAAGAAGATATATTCAACTTTAAGCTTCCAAAGCTCAAAATTATGTCCATTGAATTTTCGATCTCTATTCTCGAGTTGCTCACCATTCTTTAACACAATCTTTAAATATTTTTTACTTACAACTCTTACTAAACCTAGGGTTTATCTCATTTCTAAGATTGTTAAAACAATCTCTTATACCACATGTTAAGAAATGAGGAACAGTTCCACACTAAACCTAGCAGAAGAGAGTGTTCTCGTCCTAATACACACTTGCAGACGTGAGCAAAGTCCAACTCACTTAGTGTGTCCTTGCAGGAAAAATGCCTAGGTTCACAGTCCACACTGTCACCCTAACTGGAACCTCTTCCTTCTAGTCTTACTCCTAGGAAAGCCAAGGGGGGTATACCCTAGTTACTAGATGCGATTTAACGTTTATGTTCTAGGAGTTGGTTTTAATTTGTTAAAGTTTAAGGGGAAAACTAGCCTATGATGCTAAGGCAGCAAATGCAAGATGCAAGATCAATAAAATTTCAAGCAAAGACTTTTTCCTAATTCAACTAAGACTAGTGCCTAAGGATTGGGCAAGGGGGCAACTATGTTTGAGGGTGTTGAATTAAAAAATGATTACCAGATTCAAGATCGCAAATATTCCACAACAAGAAGATACAAGTACTTACAATAATAAATAGGAAATGTTACAACAATTATACAAGAGATACACAAGATACAAATAAACAAGATTAACAAGTGCCAAAGTGTGAGAATTAAAAGATGTTCAAAGTTAAAGTCATTCATATAAGGCCAAGCATGCCCCAATAAGAATTGGATTGTTTTTAAATGGAAACCACTAAAGCACTCAAGACTCAAAAAGATGATGCCTCCAAATGGGATGCACAACCTCTTCTTGAATCACACCACAAAGAGCATAAATTAAAAGATATAAAAGATTTGGAAGATCAATGCCCAACACAACATAATAGATTTAACACTTAGAAAATTAAACCATAGACTTGCATAAAAATAAAAGATGTGTGTGCTTGCAAGCTAAAGCTCTAAACAACCATAAAATATATCCCAAAAGAAGATTGCCTAGAAGACTAAGTGGTTAAGAGTTGCTTAAATATTTTATAAATTTTATTTACCCTCCTAACTAAGTTCAAACCTTACTCCTCCTCCTAATATTGTCAAATAACTATCAGATTCTCAAGATAGTAAGACAACGAGGCCCACCCTAGCTTTCATAGTCATCCCTAAAGTATGAGTACTTTCCGGAAAGGACACATCCTGTGTGTTGCGAGACAGTCCCCTACCTACACCTTCCGTTGTTTTCCTCAAACATGTTTTAGATGGTGAAGATGGTGGAATTAGGTGTCCTAGTTAGTCTAATATATTATTATGACTTTGGACTAAGTCTTAAGATGTGTTGTGAGTTTTTTAGATAAATTTTAGGTGCCCAAAATTAATGAATTATGCCCAAAACCGAAACTGTAAATGACTGTTGTGAATGTGTTATAAATTATGAAATTGCAGCATGTAAACACATATGAACTTGTAAATAGAAGCTGAAAATAGAGAACATTCACATCATCATTTGATAACCCACAACATGTGCAAGATATATGAAAAATATGTGCTATGAAGAAGGCAAGAACAACTTGCCAAATGGGAACAACACTTTAGATTTTAACCATTCAACCATATGAGTTATTCCATGAAGAAAGCATGTTAAGAAAAAAAGATACTTGCTTAAATCAAAATGTGTTCCTACACCATATCAATGTTCCACATATGTTTTAAACATGACATATTGCACCATAAAATACATGTAAAGAACTTGATGAAACTAAACCATGAGAAGGAAACTATGTCTTGAGGGATTAAACTAAGATGAGTGTGTGTGTGTGATGACTACTCTAGAAAATTTTAATCCATGTAAACCATAGAAACCATCAACACATTACTAACATCCTAGCCATACGATTTTGGGAATTATTCTCCCAAGGTGTAGGCAATTAGTTAAAAAAAAACTTGAAAATAAATAGCAAACCACTCACAATGGCACAAGGTGGAGATCAAGCCTACCAATGTTGTACCAAAGAGGGTTGTAAAAGAAATTAACAATTGTTATTGGGCAATCCTAGCCACACAACCTTGTCCTAATGACAAGTGGGGCAAAAGAATAACAAATGAATGAAATAAGCTAAGTCCTAGCCCAACGATTTTGGGGGGTTGGCCGAGCCAATCACTCTCCCAAGGTGTAGGCAATAAATAATTGCAGAAAATAAATTACAATGAAATACAATGGCTGAAAATACAATAGAATGCAAGCCTCAAGGGAACTTCCCGGGGGGCTTGCTACAATGCTAGAAATGGGTGAGGAAAAGAAGAGAGTTGTTACCCAACTAATGGAAACTCTTTGGGAGTGTTGTGAGAGTGGATTTGGGTAGCATATCCCCTTGTTTCTGGTAAGAACCTGCAAAAACCAGCAAGCAAATGCTTGCTGGAAATGTTGCACAACACAATAAAGTTAAGAAAAAATTCTGGTTTTTAGCAAAAAAAATTCACATAAAATCTCCAAATGAAAGTATAGTTTATGTGACCTATCTAAGATGATTAATTTATTGAAATATGAATGAAAAGTGAACAGAAAAATTAGACTACCAAACTAGGAGTTTGAGAAGGCTTTGAGGGAAGACTCCTTCTTGAGGCTTTCCCAACAATCCCTTGAAGTGAACCTGCAAGACTCAAGGAAAAACTTGAAGCATGGAAGTAGATAATATATATGAATAGACTAACAACATGAAATACTTAAAATAATTAGCTATCCAATCTATATAAACCAGCAAGAATACGCTTTGTTAATCTACCCTAGCAAACTACTTTGTCAAAGATCTACCCAATGCTACACAAGAAACTTAAACATCACTATGTCAGCTCATATGTAAGAATGCAACCAGAATACTCTTGGTGATTCAAAATCCTCCAAAGCTTTATTAATCCAATGGGAGAGTGTTGCAGCAACAATTTTCTCTAAGACTCTCAAGAGAAAAATGGGATGGAATGCAAGATGGCAAGAGCAAGAGAGTGGGGCGAAAATTCAGTAGAGTAACACTAGCTCAAATATTGGTCAAGAAATGAGGGGGTGAGGGGTTG
The DNA here is from genome assembly GCA_009831015.1 of Picea engelmannii. Classification (NCBI taxonomy): domain Eukaryota; kingdom Viridiplantae; phylum Streptophyta; class Pinopsida; order Pinales; family Pinaceae; genus Picea; species Picea engelmannii. The sequence continues at coordinate 12,306 of ML812063.1, read as the reverse complement.
TATTTATACCCAAAGAGGCAAAATGACCCCTCTTGGATGCATGTCAAGTGTTGCAACCCAGCCACATGAGAGAATCTCAATGAGAGGGGCGCACCACCTAGGGTTTTAGTATTGAATTGATGAGTTGGAAGGGTGAGTGGAGTGTGGGACAAAGTGAGGGTGAGGTGGAGGGATAGGAAGGGCACACCACCCATGGGAGGGGCCCAAAAATCAAATGAATGGGGTTTCAAAGGTTTTATGTGTGAGGGGGAGTGCAAATCCCCCTAGGGGCGTGGGTAAATGAGTGAGTAAATGGGTGAGGGGGCGTGTAATGGTTAGGAAGTGGGTTGGGTAGGTTATTATGACTCTTCTTTCCCTTTTCCATAATTACATAACCCCATTAACTCAAAAATACAAAAAATTACAATTTTGACTTAGCAATAAAAATTGTTGTTTTGACTGACTTTGACTTCGGGTGGACAAACACCTAGCTAAGTTTGTCCAACTGAGCTGAAACTTGGTCCAAGGGTGTAGGGGGTGCCTTTACGTTTATTTTGAGTAGAAATACCTCTATCAAAAACCCAAAGGCCTAGGTTTTACAATAATTTCTCAAAAACAATTAAATAATTAAATAATTAAAATCCCAACCTTAGGAAAATTAATTAAATTTAATTAATTAAAAAAAAACTATCTAGACTCGACGAAATTTTGTGAAACTTTATATGATGTCTTGCATGGTCATTTACATCATTCCTAAACAATATCTACCAGAGGATGAGACCATTAAAACGACGTTCACCACTTTGAAGGAATTATTGCAAGTGTGAGGGAAAAACTCAAGGGAAATCAACCAGGCTGAAAAGCCCAATTGATAACCTAAGGATAAAAATCCCTTAGTGAAAATAACTCTCCCAATGAAAACATCCCAAGGTACCTGACCTAACTATGATCCATGCAGACCTATTACATTATTAACCCACGCAGGGGTGCAGAAATTCCGTTTACAAAAATTTGTGTTGGAGGCATAAATTTCCCAGTAGAACCAAACTGTCTTCAACATATTTGCATCTGATGATGCATATCTTCATGGCACATGGAGTTGACCCCCTAGTTGAATGTCTGGTCAACATATGGATCCACATGGGGACATGTGTTCGATCTTCTCACATGAGATGGAGAGCATACGAGAATCCAACATCTACAAAAGGTGCTCACCAATAACCAACATGAGCATACACATATACATAATGAAATAAATAAATGTTATAAAAAACATCTACATAATAACTAAAGTACAACATTATAACTACAAAATGAATCTATGATATAGAAATAATTCTAAGTACATATCAACATAACGAATGAAACAATACAAATTTAAAATACAAGGGTTAGAGATATGTTACAACCATCCATGCAATGGATGAAATGATGCCCCAAGTGTCTGAAAAATCCTTGTCCAAGATGACTCACAAAAGACCCCTTCCCAAGTCTTATCAACTTGGAATTTTTTGTGAGGAAGAACCAACCAAGAATCATGCTCCTTCCATTTAACCAAACACTGGAATATGACAAGCCATGTAAAACTTCAATACTTTTTTTCTCATGACTGTCAAGGTGGAAGGCCAACCAATATTGATAATAATATGACGTTGATAAAACTGAAGTCGCCTTCCATTTCCTCATAATTATGAATTAATTCATCTTTTGGTTGAGATGTTGAGAAGGGACATGCCAAAGAAACCATTATACTGTTTTCCTCAAGTTTGTCAAGGTTTTTCTTCAAAAAGATTGGTTCCTTGGGAGGAGGGTGGGGACCCTAACTATCTAGATGTTCAACAATTTCAAACTCAAAATCCTTATTCTCCTCAACATTAGTAACTAGCTCATCCATGGATTCATTCGGAATTTCCCTATGAACTTCCTCATCTTTTTCACTGTCAAGATCAAGTTCAAGGGGGTCTGGATATTCAATATAAGTTTCTGTGAAATTAGCTTCCATGATCTCCAATTGATCTTCCATGGCCACAAACTGTTCATTCATGGCTTCACACTGTTCTTCATGGGAAAACTGCATGTTCTGAATTACTTCATTAAGTTCCTTAATGGGATCTGGTGGAGTATCTATCTCTATATCTGAACTGATCATTTCTATATCTGGAAGATTTTTCCTCTTCCATTTTTCCATAAAATCATCAATCAACTCAATGTAAACTTCATCCTGATCATCCCCAAATCTTTCCAAAAAGTGATGCAAAAAATCTCGTATGGTCTTGATCTCATTATCTTCATGAAGAAGAAACCAGTCACAAGCACTTCCCTGACCCTCCAAAAGAGGCCAGGAAAATAATATCATAAGATCATCCTCATAGATAGGTGGATTATGCCAATCATCAATTAATTGCCAAAAGGCCTTGACATGAGCACAAGCATCACCACCCTCGTGAAATTCAAGCGCGTTGTCAACAACATCTTCAGGTATATCATTAGGATAACCAACTATTTCTGAAAAATCAAAAGGCTTCTTGAGGTCGCTCATTGAAAAAAAAAATAGGACCCAAAATTATTAAGGATCCAACAAGAAGAGAAACAAGCTAGCTTCATCTGAAAACCTTTCCAAGTTCAAAGATGAAGCCAACAATCTGTGAGTTCCTTCCTGAAGAATACTTTGTCAAATTATTTTAAAGTGGAGTCGCCAGATGACCAAGTTTATCAAACAGACAAGGGCATCAAACAAAGCAAAAACAAGAAGGAAAACAAAAGTTAATTTATTAATTTGGAATAAGAATCGGATACCAGTGAGTGCTTCTTCTCCAAGAATTTTAAGCAACCCACAAGGATTGCTCCTTGCAGTATACTTGATATATTTTTTCAATGGAGTCGCCACTTGGAAAGGAAGCAAACAAAAGCAACCAATGCAAGTTCAAAGAATTTTAGGGACTAAATTTTTTATTACTTAGTTCTTAAAAAATTAAGTTGAGTCATTTTGACCAAGGATAAATGACTTATCCCCAGCAACGATGCCAAATATGTTGTCGTCCTAATACACACTTGTCGACGTGAGCAAAGTCCAACTCACTTAGTGTGTCCTTGGAGGCACAATGCCTAGGTTCACAGTCCACACTGGAACCTCTTCCTTCTAGGCTTACTCCTAGGGAAGCCAAGGGGAGCAGACCCTAGTTACTAGATGTGATTTAACGTTTATGTTCTAGGAGTTGGTTTTAATTTGTTAAAGGTTAAGGGGAAAATTAACCTATGATGCTAAGGCAGCAAATGCAAGGTGCAAGATCAATAAAATGTCAAGAAAATCCTTTTTCCTAAGTCAACTAAGACTAGTGCCTAAGAATTGGGCAAGGGGTCAACTATGTTTGAGGGTGTTGAATTAAAAAATGATTACCAGATTACAAGATTGCAAATATTCCACAATAAGAAGATACAAGTACTTACAATAATAAATAGGAAATGTTACAACAATTATACAAGAGATACACAAGATACAAATAAATAAGATTAACAAGTGCCAAAGTGTGATAATTAAAAGATGTTCAAAGTTAAAGTCATTCACATAAGGCCAAGCATGCCCCAATAAGAAATGGACTGCTTTTCAATGGCAACCACTAAAGCACTCAAGCCTCAAAAAGATGATGCCTCCAAATGGGATACTCAACCTCTTCTTGAATCACACCACAAAGAGCATAAATTGAAAGATATAAAAGATTTGGAAGATCAATGCCCAACACAACATAAGAGGTTTAACACTTAGAAAATTAAACCATAGACTTGCATAAAAATAAAATATGTGTGTGCTTGCAAGCTAAAGCTCTAAACAACCATAAAATATATCCCAAAATAAGATTGCCTAGAAGACTAAGTGGTTAAGAGTTTCTTAAAGATTTTATAAATTTTATTTACCCTCCTAACTAAGTGTCAAACCTTACTCCTCCTCCTCCTCCTATTGCCAAATAACTATCAGATGCTCAAGATATTAAGGCAATGAGGCCCAACCTATCTTTCACGGTCAGCCCTAAAGTATGAGTACTTCCCGGAAATGACACATCCTGTGCGTCGTGAGACAATCCCCTGCCTACACCTTCTGTTGTTTTCCTCAAACCCATTTTAGATGGTGAAGATGGTGGAATTAGGTGTCTTAGTTGGTCTAATATATTATTATGACTTAGGACTAAGTCTTAAGATGTGTTGTGAGTGTTTTAGATAAGTTTTAGGTGCCCAAAATTAATGAATTATGCCCAAAACCGAAACTGTAAATGATTGTTGTGAATGTGTTATAAATTATGAAATTGCAGCATGTAAACACATATGAACTTGTAAATAGAAGCTGAAAATAGAGAACATTCACATCATCATTTGATAACCCATACCATGTGAAAGATATATGAAAAACATGTGCTATGAAGAAGGCAAGAACAACTTGCCAAATGGGAACAACACTTTAGATTTTAACCATTCAACCATATGAGTTATTCCATGAAGAAAGCATGCTAAGAAAAAAAGATATTTGCTGAAATCAAAATGTGTTCCTACACCATATCAATGCTCCACATATGTTTTAGATTGATGAGTAGCAAATGCCTTAAAAGATGAGTGAGTTGCAAACATAAAGATTACTTCCAAAGCATTTTAAAACATGAGATATTGCACCATAAAATACATGTAAAAAACTTGATGAAACTAAAGCATGAGAAGGAAACTATGCCTTGAGGGCTTAAACTAAGATGAGTGTGTGTGTGATGGCTACTCTAGAGAATTTTAATCCATGTAAACCATAGAAACCATCAACACACTACTAACATCCTAGCCATACGATTTTGGGGATTAGTCTCTCAAGGTGTAGGCAATTAGTTAAGCAAGAAATTGAAAATAAATAGCAAACCACTCACAATGGCACAAGGTGGAGGTCAAGCCTACCAATGTTGTGCCAAAGAGGGTTGTAAAAGAAATTAACAATTATTATTGGGCAATCATAGCCACACAACCTTGTCCTAATGACGAGTGGGGCAAAAGAATAAAAAATGAATGAAATAAGTTAAGCCTTAACCCAACGATTTTGGGGGGTTGGCCGAGCCAATCACTCTCCCAAGGTGTAGGCAATAACTAATTGCAGAAAATAAATTACAATGAAATACAATGGCTGAAAATACAATAGAATGCAAGCCTCAAGGGAACTTCTCGAGGGGCTTGCTACAATGCTAGAAATGAGTGAGGAAAAGAAGAGAGTTGTTACCCAACTAATGGAAGCTCTTTGGGAGTGTTGTGAGAGTGTATTTGGACAACATATCTCCTTGTTTTTGGTAAGAACCTGCAAAAACTAGCAAGAAAATGCTTGCTGGAAATGTTGCACAACACAATAAAGTTAAGAAAAAATTCTGGTTTTTAAGAAAAACATTTTCACATAAAATATCCAAATGAAAGTATAGTTTATATGACCTATCTAAGATGATTATTTTACTGAAATATGAATGAAAAGTTAACAGAAAAATCAGACTACAAAACTAGGAGTTTGGGAAAGCTTTGAGGGAAGACTCCTTCTTGAGGCTTTCCCAACAATCCCTTGAAGTGAACCTACAAAACTCAAGGCAAAACGTGAAGCATGGAAGTAGATAATATGTATGAATAGACTAACAACATGAAATAATTCAAATAATTAGCTATCCAACCTATATAAACCAGCAAGAATACTCTTTGTTAATCTACCCTAGCAAACTACTTTGTCAAAGATCTACCCAATGCTACACAAGAATTTTAAATATCACAATGTCACCTCATATGTAAGAATGCAACTAGAATACTCTTGGTAATACAAAATCCTCCAAAGATTTATTAATCCAATGGGAGAGTGTTGCAGCAACAAGTTGTTCCAAGACTCTCAAGAGAAAAATGGGATGGAATGGAAGATGGCAAGAACAAGAGAGTGGGGCGAAAATTCAGTAGAGTAACACTAGCTCAAATATTGGTCAAGAAATGAGGGGGTGAGGGGTTGTATTTATACCCAAAGAGGAAAAAAGACCCCTCTTAGATGCATGCCAAGTGTTGCAACCCAGCCACATGAGAGAATCTCAATGAGAGGGGCGCACCACCTAGGGTTTTATTCATGGATTGATGAGTTGGAAGGGTGAGTGGAGTGTGGGACCAAGTGAGGGTGAGGTGGAGGGATAGGAAGGGTGCACTACCCATCGGAGGGGCCCACAAATCAAATGAATGGGGTTTCAAAGGTTTTATGTGTGAGTGGGGGCGCAAATACCCTTAGGGGCGTGGGTAAATGAGTGAGTAAATGGGTGAGGGGGTGTGTAATGGTTAGGAAGTGGGTTGGGTAGGTTATTATGACTCTTATTTCCCTTTTCCATCATTACATAACCCCATTAACTCAAAAATACAAAAAATTACAATTTTGACTTAGCAATAAAAAATTTTGTTTTGACTGACTTTGACTTCGGGTGGACAAACACCTAGCTAAGTTTGTCCAACTGAGCTGAAACTTGGCCCAAGGGTGTAGGGAGTTCCTTTCCATTTCTTTTGAGCACAAATACCCCTATCAAAAACCCAAAGGCCTATTTTTTACAATAATTGTTCAAAAACAATTAATTAATTAAATAATTAAAATCCCAACCTTAGGAAAATTAATTAAATTTAATTAATTAAAAAAAACCTATCTAGACTCGACGAAATTCCACGAAACTTTCTATGATGTATTGCATGGTCATTTACATCATTCCTAAACAATATCTACCAAAGCATGGGACCATTAGAATGTCCTTCACCACTTTGGAGGAATTAATGCATGTGTGAGGGAAAAACTCAAGGGAAATCAACCAGGCTAAAAATCTCAATCGATAACCTGAGGATAAAAAACCCTCGGTGAAAAGAACTCTCCCAATGAAAAAATCCCAAGGTACCTGACCTAACTATGATCCATGCAAACCTATTACATTATTAACCCACGCAGGGGTGTGGAAATTCCATTTACAAAAATTTGGGATGGAGGCATAAATTGTTCAGTAGAACCAAACTGTCTTCAACATATTTGCATTTGATGATGCATATATTCATGGCACATGGATTTGACCCCCTAATTGAATAGGCGGTCAAAAGAGAGGAAGAAAGATTTAAACAAGAACGTAAATGACAAAGCAAACACAGTACACAAATATTTTATCCTGGAAACCCAAATGGGAAAACCAACATTCCTTGAGCGTTCTTCTCTCATGTTGTCTTATTCATTAAGAATAAAAGGTTACATGCCTAACCTTGGTCTACACGTAAGACACAATCGAAATCATACCTTATTGCTTTACACAAGAACACATGTAGCCAATTTGGTTTACATCTGCATGACCAACAACATCTACAAATATTAATTAGTGACTAACCTTTACACCATTACAACACGCCTTCTTTGTAAGATTTACAGTAGGAAAAAACCTAAAGAAAAGGCACCCAAAGATAGTTACATATACATGTAGATAATTGGCTACAAATCCCACAAATATCGATATTTTGTTACAGTCGACTACCAAGATTGATTACCATTCGACTACTAGTCGGCCTTCATTCAGTCTTTAGTCAGTAGACACACACCGCCTACCGACCTCTTGTAAGTTAACCTCTTTGACTTTCTTCCAATATATTCAACTTCAAATTTACCTGGTTGAACCACCTCAACCTTCGACTTGTTGTCGATTTCTTTGACTTCGAATTTATCCGGTAGAACCACCTTGACCTTCGAATTTGACTGTCATTCGATCCACATTGACTAGACTTTCACTGCAAATAATACAAAAACCCAACAGTCTAGGTATTTCATGCACAATCCTAGGTATGGAAACTGCATCAAGAACCAACCAAGGCTGATAGGGAGGGGGATTTTGATTAGCATTAGCCCCGACCATGTTTGGAGGTTGCTACAAGATTATCTTAAGTGAGTTGTTTTCAGGTTCACTTTCATGTTCCTCTTCTTCCTCAGAGTCTTCTTCCGACTTGTTTCTTGGTGTGTAAGGTGGGAATTCATAAGGAGAGGAAGGTCTAGCACCAGCACCACCATCTGGTATGTAACGTTCAAGGTCAAAATCGAAGGTCTCTTCAAAATATGATGTATCTTGACGTATGTGATATCCAGGGATTTTGACAGCAGGATTTTCTTAATATTCGAAAGGGTCGATCAAGAGTGGATCTTGGTTTTGAGGATTCTCTTGCACTTGAGGTATCAAATAGTCAATGGGCAGTTTTCTCGTCTGTCTACTCAATTGTCTAGTTAGGGCACGGTTCACTTTCTCTTGCGACTACCTAAGGCTGGTATTGATCTGTGGAAGGGTTAATATGTCATGTTGTGAAGAAGAGAATGTGGAATCGAGATGAGTGGAAGTGTGTTAAGTATTGGCCTGAGCTAGCGTGTTCATAGTGTAAGACGAGGGAAGGGGAGTATGCTCAAAATGGATTTGATGGGAATCATTGGGTATGGAGGTTCTTACTTGCATAATAGAATAGGAAGGGTTTGTTCTTTTGTTTGCGACCATTAAGTTCTATTTCCCTCCTTCTAGCGCCATTTTTGTTGACGGGACAGAATGACCCGTTCAAGTAGGTAAGGGAAAACACCCGATGGAAGGTCCCAATTAGACCCACTCTTCTTTGCATTATCATTTTTTACTAGATTATGGGTTGGTTACCTAACTAACTAACTAACTATCTAAATATTAATTTGAGAACCAAAGGTTCTTAAATGAATTAAAAATCTAGAATTAAATAACTATGAGGCTAACTAAACTGACTATGATGTATTTCTACATTAAATTAAACCCATCCTTATCACGAGATAGATAATTAAGATTAAACATAGTCAGGAAGGATGTCATCCGAATAAGAAATAATTCATACATTCAGAAGAGGAATAAAACTATAATGCAACTAAACAATTTAACAAGCAATTGTGCCCAGGTTTAACAGCATAATGATTGTATTTAATGAAAGAAAATAAGTGAGAATCTATGCTCAAGAGAGAACTACAGAACTATTTCACACAATTAAACTCACAAAGCGCATATACAAAGTAAAATAATTAAGAATAATCTCGACTACATTCACTAGATTCACCAATCTCCATAAATGTCTCTTGCTCCTTATTCATGAGAAAGTAATAGTATTATCTAAATCTCAAAGGAAAAAATTCCATTTTCCTTTACATTCATCTAATTTATAGAATGCGGATAGAATCCTTTTGCATTCCTCTAACTATCAAACAGTCAGGATCCTAAAACAATGCTTCAGTTCCCTTTCTCGATTAAGATATTACCATAATTACAAGGAAAATTATTGAACTGCAAAATTTATGTTACAATGAGATAATTAGGTGGGATTTAGCAGTTGTGATTTTTCATCTATGAAGGCCTTCCAAGTATTGAATTCTTCAAGTATATTGTCCACTCAGCGTAGATTTCTTCTTTCAAGGTTTATCTCGTTGTTGCAGATGGCTATAATAATTTTTATCTTCAAACTTTGCTCAACACGTCCCACAGAATCTTCAGTTAGCAAAGTCAATATGGTGGGTTGTATTAATATTTCCTCTATAACGTCCAAACTAATTTCACTGATTTCCTCTATGGATTTCATGTTGAGGTTTCTTTTGATTTCTACATCTTCGACCATTGTTTGGTTCGACAACGCCTTTTCTAAATTCCTCACGGGATCCATCCCAAACTGTGAGAGTAGATTGTCAGAGAATATCCATATCTCTTTTCTCGTTTTAGTGACCTATGCTTGTGTTCTTGTATATCCATGAAATTTTCCATCCCTACATTCAAAAGTCATTAATCTCTGATTTTTTTCATGTTTGAGTACACAGGCAAGGTCTCAGGGAAATGTTTCTAGATATCTTACCATTTTGTGACCATGTTGTAGGTGTCTAGGGATTTTTTATATTTTTCATGCATTTCTTTCACCTGTATACTCAATTTATTCTAATCATATCTGGCCTTTAGTCATTCATTGAGAGTATAGAATAACCTCTTCTCAGAGTCTCACAGTTCTTCATTTTTCTTGAAATCCTCTTCCTTTATAGTGTCTAGAGAAATTGTCTGGTTTTGGATTTCCTCTGCAACTTTCTTTAGGAGATCATTATCGTGTTGCAGCCTTCTAACTTCTCTTTCACTTCTTTCATTGAAAATTATCACCTCATATAGTTCTCCCCTGAGTTTTGTGGCTTCCTAGTTGTGTATGGATTTAATTTTTTCCACCTCATTCAGATGAGCCTTTTGGTTGAGAGAGGTTGTTTCGTTGAATTTTTTCTTTATCTCCTTATCCCAGATATGAAGTTGTCTTTCCATCTCCTCTTTGTGGATTTTCTTTGTTTGTTGGGCTTCTTTTCTGTACTCACTATCCATGGCCTCCTTGATGGTTTCCAGGGTTGTCTTTGACTCAGTGATCTTGGATTTTGTAGCATCTACTGCCCCTGCAACTTCATGGACCAACACGATGTTCACACTCACAAAATCACTAAGTGTTGACACTACTTGTATTGCATTATCCTTCGGGTTTGGTCCATCTCTCCAATTGATGTTCCTTTCAAGAGCTTTCTGGATTACATCAACTTTTCCTCTTTTTCTCTTTGATGTTCTTTTCTCAATTTCGCTTGTCTTTTGGTAGCAGTAGCAATCGCCCACAACGACTATGGTGCCGTCAAAACATAATCCTTCAAAACTGGGTGATAAAATCCCTAGGATGGAAACCAATGGGGTCCATTCCTCTATGGGGGTGTTGATGAGATCGGTGTCAAGACCTGATGTCACAATAATGGTTCTATCCTCTTTGGATTTGGTAGTATTAATTTAGTCTTCCTCTTCCTTCTTCTTTGTTGTTCCTTGTGCAACCAGGGCCATTTTCTCTTTGTTCATTTTTTCTCCTTTTCCCATATTACTTTTTTTGGGGGGAAGGTTTGCAATTCAATTTTCCATTTCAACATGTTTCTCCTTGGCTTCTTTTTTCTTCCTCTCATGGTATCTTTCTTCATCTTCATCGTGTTTTATTGCTAGTTATGTTTCTTTTTCCTTTTTTTCTCTTATTTTGATTTTATCCTTTCTTTATCTTTGAGAAGCAGGGATTTAAATTATTCTAGCCTCAGGGTTCTATCTTGATCTTCCTCTTTCCTTAGTTGCTCTCGGATTGTTTTGGTGGTGATCCTTTCCACTACTTCTTCAAAACTTAAATCTCCCTTAAAGACATCTTCAGGGAACCTGGATTCATGCATGATCTACTAATTTAGCAGCTTTTAGATGTTCATAAACCACGTTTTGAGGATCACGAGATTTGGGCTCTCTGATACAAAGACACGATTCCTTTACAGTTTCTAGTTAATTTTCTTCTTGCTTCTTGTTTTGTAGAGAGTATGATCCTATATGAAGGAGGGAAATAGGACAATACATTTTGTTCTTTTTTATAGATAAGCAATGGCTCCTTTCTCCACTGTTTGATATGTTATTTCTCCGGCTGGTAACTTATCGAGCACATACTCGAGTAGCAAGTGTGGCAATCCTATGGCCTCGAAAATATGGACAAAGGTATAGCATTTCTTCATATACCAGTCTCCAATCCCCCTTAGGGATTTGATAAAACCTATAGAAATACTATGCAGGAAAATACCAAAGATGGCCTTGTGCAAGGGGGAGAGGAAATAGTCACAGATCTCATAAAAATGTTCCTTTCAGTTGACTTATCATAATTGAGAACAATATAAATGGATTGGGATTTGATCTGTGATCGAAGACCAACTGAATGCAGGGAATGCATTGGCTGAAGAAATGGCATCTATAAGATAGGATGACATGTAGAAGACATGGTTTTTCATACCTTTGGGGTCCTGAACATGATTCACAATGTTGAAAGATAGGATGTTGTCCCAATTGAAAGCTTGGCCCTTTTTAACCACCATGTAAGCCATAGGAAACCATTCCATTCTAAAATGGGTGCTAGTTTCCTCACCATAGATTCTGCAGATCATTGTGTTCATCATTTTGTAAAGGCTTTCCAAGTATTTTGTTGGGACATTCCTTTCCCTTTTTTTCACTAGCCATTCTTCATAGAAGAACCAATCTTCCATCAAGGTCTCAAAATCTTTGTGATCGACCCCAAACTTGTCCAGGAACGATTCGTTTAGAGAAATCATGGGTTCTATGGTATTTTATCTTGCTTGGATGTATTCCACTTTGAGTGACACAATTGGGAGGCCTGAAGCAATGACTATTAATCTAGTATCCTTTTGTAGATATGAAAACACCATCTGGCAGTGTCGTTGTAAGGGAAACCTTTCATTCTGGAACATATCCA
>ML812062.1:159406-182170 GCA_009831015.1 Picea engelmannii | reverse complement strand
TTCTTGATTTATTTTGAGTTTTGGATTGATTTAAAGTTTTGGATTGTTGTCGATTAAGAAACAATTTTTGTTTGCATTTGACAAAAGTTTTTCTTATGTTTTCATTTTTTGCTTGCATTGTGAGTTTGATTTGGGAAATAATGTTGAGAGTGCAATAGTATTCTTAGACCATTCTTTCTTTTTTGGATTATTTCTCTATTCTGATTTGAAAAGGACATGACTGAAGTTTATTCTTCTTTTTAGTAGTCTTTGTAAGAAAAAAAATTCATTCAAATATTTGTTGAAAAGAGAAAATTGGAGGACTTAGTACACTTTGATTGTTTGGAATTCATATCATTCAAAGGTTGAGAAATTGTGCTTTGTAGATTTTGTATTCTGGAAAGAGAAACCTTCTCCCTATTGTGATTAGAGTTCATCGAATGCAATGATTTCATTTCATCTCTTCTTGAATATTATTGGTTCAAGGTCAAATACATCATCAGTTTCACTTTTGTTTCCCTTTTGAGTAAACAACAGTCTTTAAAATACAATGTAATTTTAAAATCTAGTAGCAACTTTTATTTTCTAAAAATTCTATACACCAACATTAGCTAGGATTGTGCTTTGGAATAGGTTGTAAGACACACTCTCCAAAGCATTAAAACACACAATAATATATTTTGATAGGGAGAGTACAAATTCACTTTCTACATGTTTTCCTAGGAAGCCCTTATAACACAAGGGTCAATCGAGACATTGCATTACGGCCAAGAGAGTTACTCACCCTAACTTTTTGGTCTTAGTGTAGAGATTGTGTGTATTATTGCGGGTCACTTGAGAAGAAAATCCTGTGGGGAACTTCTCGAGTTGATTTCGGGCTTAGATACCCTACCCTTGCACATGGATCGAACTGTCGACTGCTTCCCCAGGAATCATTTTCGTAATTAGTAACCTTAGTAACCTATATATTTAGAGTATTTACACAAGGTTATTGTGGAGGGGCAAGTATTCGTGGTACCTAGAATCGACATTGGCCAAACTCACTCCATCTCCTTGGAGGTTATACCCACGATTATGTGTGGGAGCTTAGACCAGGGTATAATTCCGTTAATTATGTCGTCAATGTAATTTTTCCTCCTGCTTTATCCCAGCCCCTTCTTATCTTTATTTCGCGACGTTGGATTTCATCACCAACTAGTGAATTTGAAATAAGAAGGTTTGTTTACATGTTTGATATCTAGATTTTTTTAGTGAGTGTTGTTTGTTTCTCTAGTTGGCCATATATTTATTTCATTCTTTATTTGGTGCAGCCAACATTGGCCCTCGTCGTTCACATAGGATGCAAGGGTTACCTTCAAAAGATTCGGAAGAATATACTCCTTTGCTTCCCAACTCACTAGAGGGTTATCCTGAAGGAACAGTCAATAACAACATAGCCTCTGATATTGGAAGTTCTACTCCATTGGAGGAATCCATACTTCCTGTAAATATGTTATTGAGTGTTGTACAAGATCCACTTTTTCTCTAGATAAATTCATCGGGAGACATTATTGTTGAATATTATACTATAATACCTAATATACCTCACGCTGATTCTAGTGTAGACAATCCACCCTTTCATAGTGAATCATTTAGAAATCCAGTTCATACTGTTGAAACTTTTAATCCTAGCTCTTATGGCCCTGTTCGTTCTCTTTGGAGGACCTCTTTGGGACACGATATTTTTGAAAACCTAGGAATGAGTCACATGTGCCAGAGGACCTCTAATCAACCTATGGCATCACATACACCTATGACTTCCACTGCTTATACAATACACTTAGATAATTTTAATGGAACAACCAATAATGTTGGCATAGTCTCAAACCAATTATTGGTTGGTTCTCATATAATTCTTCCTCTCTAGCTCACTATCTCTACCATGGTCCCACAAGTTATGCTTGTTTCTGTCGGAAGTGTGGTAATCACCCAAGATCCTATTGGAAAACCACTTCTTCTTAGATCAAATCCATCACTTCCACCTGGGTATAACACTTTGAATACTTATATTGCTAATCCTGCCCAGAATCCATTCGAAGGGGCTAATCCTTTTTTTACTCATGGGTATAATGCTACTAGTAGTTTTGTTCTTAAACCTACCCAGGTTATCTCTGAGGGGCCTAGAATTCCTCCTCCACCTTCACCTAGAGGATCTAATAATCCTGGCCCCAGTACCTCTAATCAAGGTGGAGGAACAAGTAATTCTATCACTAGTTTTTAAATTCCTATTGAAGGTCAACCTCAAGTTGGTGGGCATATCAAGTTGGGGGGAAACCTGAAGTTGGGGGGAAACCTCAAGTTGTGGGTCATAACCCAGTGTAAGGGAAGTATACCCTTGGATTACAGTATCAAATTTGGAATATTCCTTTCCAAGGTAATCAACAACTGCCTACGGGGAAACCTCCTCAAGTTAATTCTTTGGTACCCCCTAATCCTGACCAACCATATCCAGGTTCTATGAATCCTACCTAGGGTCAAGGATTTCAGTCTAATTCTCCTTCCCAAGGAATCTTACCCAATCAACCAACCCAAGTTGGATATTTGACTCAAACCACCACCTAATTTTGTAGGACCCTCTAACTATATATAGATTTCTTATGGTCCTACTGGTATACCTACGGGACTACCTCCTCAAAATTACTAGTTTCCTCAAGTGAACAGACAATTTTCATTTCTTGCTACTTTGGATTTATTGGATTTATATAGTATTATGAATGATCATATCTTGCATTCTCCTTATTGGTTGGTCATACCTGCCAAATTACCATCATACATTCCTAAGTTTGATGGCCTATTGGGGGAAGACCCAAATAATCACGTCATGACTTTCCATCTTTGGTGTTCATATAACTCCTTGATCGATGACTCCATTAGATTATGTCTTTTCCAATGAAATATTACAGGTTCGGCAGCCAAATGGTATATTGAATTTCCACGAGGATTATTCAATGACTTCAACACCTTATCTATGGGGTTTTTAACGCATTACCAGTTACCAATACGATATGAGATAGGAACTGAAATTTTGATTTCATTTAAGAAATCCTCACCTACTCACATTTATGATCATATTCACGAGTGGAGGAGGAGAAGATGCTTAATCAAAGTTCCCCATCCTGATCAACTATTGTCCAAGTGGTTTACCAAGTCACTCATCGATCCTATAGACCGTGATGTTTCCATGGGTGGTGTCATCACTAAAGAGCAGGAGATTATTCGTGCTCAATATTTGGATCTCGTTTATTCAAAAATGGGCACACTATATGACTTGATCTCTGGTGCTCTTCTCTGGTCTACAAATCCAACCCCAACACGCCTATTATCTTCTCATGCTTTTGATGGCATGATTAGAAATTTTCATGATGAGACTCAGTCTAAACAATCCAATCATTCCAACCCCAAGTCTACTACTACTAATGTACAAAATACTCCTCCTCCGACTCCTTCTCTCGATAAAAGTTCTGAGGTTAATTCGATTCAATATACACCTACTCATAAAAATCAAAATAAAAAGAAAGGGAAAGGTAAGAATAAAGAGGATAAAAATAATAATAATAAATCTGATAAACCCAAGAATTGGCCTGCTGATGACAAAGAAAATTGCAAACCTCATTATCCTTGACTTATATGTGGTGAGGATCATTATACAAAATATTTTCTACGACGTGTTGAGGTTACTAAGTTCCTACAAGGGACCAGGATACCTCCTACACCTGTCATTTTGTCACAACCTTTTCCTTCTCAGCAGCAAGCCCAATTAGTCATTCATGACCAACCTTCTCCCTCTACCACATATTATGTACTTATGTGTACTAGTGACTCAAAGAAGAACAAAGTTGAAATCGCTACTCACGCCAAAGATTATTCTCCTTCAAAAGAGAAAGTTGATGATTCACCACCTCCATTGGTTCAACCTCCTCCATCGACTTCACCTCCCAACATTCCTCTTCATCTTGAATGACCGAGTCTATATATAGTTCTTCTCCCTCCTCCTAATGGAATTGTTCAAAAGTCGTCATTTAACCCTCATGCATGTGCCTCTCAAAACTACAGTATTGTAGAATATGTTGCGTAGGAACCTTCTACAATGTCGGCTCTCAAAGTCCTTCAAGGTTGTCCTACACAATGGAAGGCATTGTTAAAGGATATTGGTGGAATTTATCCTACCTATACAAACTTCATAATATTTGACTTGAAGGATAATATTCCAAGGCTTCCTCCTCAATTGGATTTTCAAATACAAGTTATTGTGGAAAATAAGAATATTTTTTGAACCGTTATTGATGAAGGAGCCTCGACTTGTGTCATGTCCATCACTTATTGGAAATCCATTGCCTCTCCTACCCTTATCGAGTCACACAATACTCTAAAATCATTTAATGGTGCATTATTTAAACCTTATGGTGTTATTCCTTTGTTGTATATTACATTAGAAGGCAAAGCCATTACTGTTGAGGTTGAGGTCTTTGATGCACCTCTTGATTACAACCTTTTATTTGGCCTTAGTTGGATTGATTCCATGCGTACAATTGTTTCTACTCTTTTCTGTGTGATATGTTTCCCTCACCAAGGAAAATTTGTTATTATCAATCAACTTTATTTTTTTAATTCTGATTCACGTACTAGCAATGTACCTTTTATTTTGAAAACATCTCCCAATTATGAGAATTTCAGTGTGGGTCTTTTAAAGGATTCATCATTAATGGGCACGTTCCCCATTCCACCACCCGATATTCCTACTCCTTTTGTCGCTTCGATTAACATGATCTCAACCATTGTTGGCAAAATCTCTGAGTCTTATGACCCTTGGATAGTACCTAGCTCTGATGACTATCTTCATTATGGTGACAAAATGCCTTTAAGCCTGGTGGAATTAGCTTATAAAGCTATTCAATCGACAACTCATTCTCCTCATTCTCTCTTAGATATGTCTCCAGATCTATTTCACATGGTTTTTCACACCGATGAGATGATCATGAAAATCATGTCTATGGAAGATACCCCATGGGATGATGGGCATCATCATTCTATCCTCTTCCTAGAACCTGAGACCATAGAGAGTTACCAATGGATTCCAAATCTGTCTACTGTTGTTACTATTTCCCTTGTTCCTGAACCAATACAAGACGTTTTGTATGAAGGGAACTTGGGTAACATTTCACCCATTGTACCTCTAGATATTTTGATTAAACACAGAGTCGTGAAAAATTTTCACATTGGTACCTCATGTTCTGCTGATGAGATCTGAATTTACAAAGCTCTTTTCCAAGAATTTTGTGATATTTTTTCCTATAGTCACGAAGAAATGCCTAGAATTGATCCAGATATTGTTGTACATGATATTAATACTTACCTAGATGCTAAACATGTTCGAAAGAGACTTCTCATAGTACATCCGCATAAATATGTTGCTATTAAACTCGAAGTTAAAAAAATTCTTAAAGACGATTTTATTTATCTTGTGGCTTTGACTAATTGGGTGTTTAATCATGTTCTGGTTACGAAGAAACAAGGCATAATCCATGTTTTTGTAGATTATAGGGATATCAACAAGGCTTGTCCCAAATATAATTATCCAACCCCTTTTGTTGACCAAATCCTTGAGGACTGCACCGGGAGTGAAATCTTCTCTTTGATGAATGGTTTCTCCGACTATAATCAAATCAATATTTTATCTGTGGATCAACATAACACTGCTTTTATTTTCCCTTGGGGAAACTTCGCATACCAGAAACTACCTTTTGGTCTCAAGAATGTTGGTGTGACTTTTCAATGTGCTATGTCTTATGATTTTCATGATATTAAGCACATTGTACAACCTTACCTAGATGATTTATCGGTGCATTATGTGCGTCGTCAAGATCACCCGGCATATTTATAGGCCATTTTCCTATGCTATCGCTATTATCGCTTACGATTGAATCCACATAAATGCGTTTTTTGTGTGGATTCTGGATGACTTCTTGGTTTTATCATTTCTACACATGGGATTAGGGTGGACCCTCTAAAGGTTGAATTTTTTCTCAATCTTCCTCCTCCTTCTACATTACGCCAAATCCAAAGTTTGCAAGGGAAGGAAATTATTTGACGTTGACTCATCCCCAATTATGTTGAATTAACGAAAGGTTTTACTCAACTTCTTAAAAAGGGTCACGATTTTGTATGGGATGACACTGCCAACAAAGCCTTTGAAGCTTTGAAACTTTCCTTAACCCGTACACCACTCTTATTTCCACCCGATTATAGTCGATATTATTTCTTATACTTATTTTCTTTAGACTCTACCATCACTATGGTTCTAGTCCAAGAGGATAATTCACATGATGAACATGTTATCAAGTTTTGAGTCGGATTCTCACAACCAAGGAAACCAAATATTTCCATGTGGAGAAGTTGGCCTTGGCAATTGTTCAAGATGTTCAACGATTTTGTCATTATATATTATTGCACAGAACCATAGTCATTTCTGATTTCAACCCTATGCAACACATCCTTACTTGAAAATTGTTGGGGGGGAAATACTCCAAATGGATAGTGATTCTCTAGGAGTTTTATTTGGAGTTTGAGCAAGCCAAATCAAAGAAATATTTGGTTTTTTCTGAGTTGATATGTGACCTTCCCTCTATTGAGACAAAAACTGTGGCAGAATATTCGTTTCCTGATGAGTGTTTCTTTATGATCAGTTCTGACGACATATATGTTGAAATTACTAAGACAACTAAAAGGGGGGGGTGAATCAGTTGTTACTGTGCTTAAACAATTTATGACTATTCAAACAATTTTTAATCTCTTCCAAGTGACCATCAATATTATACAAGATATGAACAACATAAATAATGAACATCAGTCACACACAAGATATACACAGAGACAGATTTTCACAATGAAACCCATAAAGGGATAAAACCTCTTCTTCTTCGAATGATAGGAAGTGTTTTAAGTTATGTACATCATCTATCTTTGAGCACAAACTCAAAATGAGGCTACCACCTCAGTTTTACAAGATTAAACTTGTTGAGAGAACCAACTCTCTGGTTTCTCTAGCACCCACTAGAAGGAAGCACCAACTCCCTGAGTGTTCCATCACCAACTAGATGGAAGCACCTACTTCCACTTATACAAGCATCAACTTGCATACAAAAAACTTTTTGTTTTCCCAAGCACCACCCTGCCACCCTGTTTTCTAGCCACAACTAGATGAAAGCTTCAACTTCCAGTATTCAAGCACTAACTTGAATAACATAAGACTACAGTCCTCCCTAGAACCACCCTACCTCCCTAGTTAAAAATAAATGATTGAATAACAAACAATACACATATATCAATTATTACTACTTCTTCTTTGTTCTTCACTTCTTCTCTGCTTCACTATTCTTCTTCTATGTTCATACTTGACTTGACTTGTTGTCTCTTTCTATATGTTCTTTCTTTGTTCCTCTCAAGCTCTTTGGTATGTATTTATTCTGCACTCTTCACCCTTTTTTTTTGTTCAGCTTCAGTTTCTGATCTCTGAGTTTGATCTCACACTGTGCGTACTATGATTTTTCTTTCTCCCAGTTCAACTCATTTTTCAGTGAGAACAACCAACCTCACACAGTAATGACATTTCTCTTTTATGCTCTCCACCGTTTCGTTACACCTCGAATCTCCAAAGAAAAACCTCAGCAACTGAATCGCCAAACGTCCAAGAACTATGATTAAGTTTAGTTAACTAAATCGTCACTGAATGATTAACCATGAAGTGAAACAGTAGCCCTTCGATCAGATTCCCAAATAATCAGCACCATTGGATTAAATCTTCAAGGTCTCGCATTTATCCCATATGACCACTGGTTGTGACCGAATGCTAAACATAAAGTGATTTCGCATTTTGGGCGATCTTGTGATGAGACATCTTGACTCTCCCATGTTGTAATCTCTGAAATAGAGCTTATCTAGGCTAGCTCCTTCCTCTCATATGACCACCAGTTGTGACTAAGTTCTTATCCAGGAGGCGCTTCATGACTCATGACTTCAGCGATCTTGGTATGAGGTGTCTTGACTCTCCCAAGTCATGATATCCAAAACACTCCATATCGGATCAACGGTTTAGATCTCTCCCTTTGATGGATGACTATGATCATGTCGCCATTTCGTGTTTCGCAATTTCCTGCTTTGAGTTGCCTCATAACTCCCAACTTGCGAAACTCCGAAATGGAGCTTAGCAGTGTGCTAGATCCTCCCTTCATCCTTCGATGATGTGACCTTTTCTATGACCATGCGCCAAACATTCAAGCGCTTTTCTTGTCAGATCAACGGTCCAGAACTTTGGTGATTCAATGGTCCAGATCATTTCACAACTTCACATGTCACGAGTTCTTATGTCATATTCCTTTGACTCCTCCAATGTGTAAGTCATCGAAATGCCAATTGCTCGCTATGTGTTCTCTGGATTCAATGACCAGGATTGTTTCGTGAGTCCATGTATTGTGAGTTTCCACACCAGGCTCCTTTGACTCCTCCAATGTGTAAGTCAACGAAATTTCAATTGCTCACCACGTGTCCTATGGCTTCAACAACCAGGATTGTTTTGCGACTTTGTGTCTCATCTCCCTGTACAATCAATGATCCAAATCTCTCCTCGATCCAACGACTCATATCATGTTGTGAATTTTCACTTCATGAGTTCCTACAACTCTGCCTTTGACTTCTCCAACTCGTGAGTCAGCGAAATGCTAATCTTTCACCACATGTAATCTGTGAAGATGGACGGTTCCGATGAATTCGTAACTTGTCTCGTGCGCTTTCCTTAGGATCCAACTGTTGTTTTTCTACACACACAGATATAATGGCTGAGATCTGATCTCCTCATATGCACTTCCTCCTATCTAAATTCATATCCAACGGCCATCAAGAATTCAGGATGGGTGATGCAACGATCACTATTGATCTTACTCTTATGTTCTTTCCATGCCATTATCGTTATGATACTGATCTTGCTATCATCGGAAACCAAGTATACTCTCATCATGATGATCTTGCCATCAATGAAAAACAAGCATACTCTGCCTCATGTCTGTAAATATTCCAAAAATCTCCCCCTTTGGCATTGATGGAAACCTTGAAGAACCTGAAGAACTGCACTAGCTTGGAAATCCAACCATACCACTGTAGAATCCTTACCCACTATAGCATCCTTACCATTACCACACTTTCTCCCCCTTTGACATTAATGTCAAATAAGAAACACAGTCCCCCTGAGTTGTTGCGATACATCTCAAAGGTATCAGATATGCAAAAAGTACAGTCTCCCCCTAACATGGTCAACATATTAGACGAAAGAATATATAACCCTATTGACGGGAAAAAATGACCGTCCGTCAATTGGAAGAATGAGTCCAGTCTGGGGTTGTCTACATAACCCAATTCGTTTGGTATGACTCACTCCGATGGGTTTAATGGCTCCGTTGGACAATCTAAAAGTCCTAAAAGAAACAAATGAAAGAAAAAGAACAAACTAATAGTTAACTAATTGGTATATATATATGTACATACGTGTCTATATAACTACTTTGAAATAATATTTACAAAGCAGATTCATTTATCTAATTTCTGTGCAAGATATACAAGTTATGAGTTTTAATTTGAACTCACAAAAATCAGATGAAAAGATGGCTCTTTTAACAAAAGTAGATAAAGAAAGAAAATAAGCAATTTTTTGTTTTTATCTTTATTTATCTATAAGATGGAATGTCAAAATATGCTATGAAACATAAATATGTGAATGACCAAAACCAGACCACATATAAGAGTTCTAAAAACAAACAAACGATAAAAGAAATAAACTAACCTATTAATGAGTTAATGGGCATGCATCCAACGTCTGTATGAACATGAAATTTCTAGCCAGTTTGTCCAAGAGATAAACCTGCAGTGAACCTTGAGACTGTTCGGAATAAATGTCAAAACAATATATTGACTGTTGGATTTTAATGACAGGATGATAAGACGCAAATGATAACTATGATATTTTTGATTGCAAGTAATTACACATAAGATAAGTCTAACTATAACTACCTACTTTTAATCATTCAACAAAATTAAAGATAAACCTTATCATTTGAATTGAACGAGCAATCACTATTTTTAATAACTAAAGCATCAGAATGTGGACAATATTAAAAGAAATTATCTTGATGACATAATAATTTGTGAAGACAAAAGCTATCAACAATTATCATATTATCAAGATAAACAAATCATAAACAAAAGCAACATTTACAAATAGCTAAAGCAGAAGAGTAAATGTATTTTCTGTCCAAATTCGAGTATAGACTGTCCACCTTCAGCCCCAGGCCAAGATGTTGTGATTACAAAAATAATGAGTCTTTAAAGCCTTCAGAAAAGTAACTGTCTTATCTTCTGAGATAAGATACAATCAACTATTGATTACAAAAAAGGGGGAATATAACCACCCTAGATCACCTTAAATACTCAAAAGCTAAAAAATGTTTATTCCTATTTATACAAAATGGATGATAGATATGGCTAACAAGCCCAAAAAATGTTCCAGATCACTTAGTCACCATAGACTCCTAGATATCCTGAAAAGAAAAGATAAAATAAAGAAACTTAGATACATATTTAACCATAATTTTGCAAATTTTGAATTAGAATAGATTGGCTACACAATTTGCTGATTTTGTAGCTAGTCTATTTTAATAATGAAATCTTATTTATTCAACAAATAGAATAATCTAATTTATTTAATGAAGAAGATATAACACTATTTTAAGACAAAAATAAATCTTACCTCTAACTGTAAAATCAAATCATATCACATGATCTCAGAATTTATTAATTCTGTTGCAGTCTCAACATTTTTTAATATGACATTCCTTGTAGTTTTCATGTGTTTCCCTTGTCTTTGAATGACAGATTCAAGCTTGCGATTTTTATTTGTTAAGGAGTCGACTTGATCATTAAGGGATATGATCTATGATGGTAACAAAGGTATATCAATGTAGTACTTGTCAATCCAGAATAGGCAAGCTTCACATTGTGGCTGTGCGATAGTCACTTGAGAATTCCCATGGTTGTGCACTAGAACGTCCCCAACATGGATTGTAGATTTGTTACCCAATTTAATACCTGGAAACCCTTCACAATGTTTCAGACAAGGCGGTAGATTATCGATGAAGTTGTACGACTGATCGGGGTCTGTTTGGAAGGAAAGAAGGTCTTATTCAACAAGAAATCTATCAATCTCGGAATTTGAACTTTCATGGATCTCGATCATCTTGATCGAGCTCACATGAGGGATTGTTTTGTTTCACAGCTTCCTCAAAATCAACCTTCCATCTCTCTTATTTTTAAAATCCAAATCAATATCGCCTTTAGGTGACTTGCCCACAGGTCTGTTTGCATTTTTGACAGAGACGTTAGGCTATGTATCTTTCTCATGGGTCTGCTCAACGACTTTTGAATCGGGTAAAGGCTTACTATGGATGGTCGTAACACAGGCCTGGGTAGATGAAGGGAACGTTGTAGGGTAGACTATAGTTTCCTCAATAATGGGTTTGTCAACCTCTGCAGTGTTGGGGTTAGCAAAACCATTTCGTGTTAAAAAAATATCCCAATCATCGTTCTGCAATTTCAATTGATGCACAACCATAATTTTAATCAAACCGTGGTGGAAAAGGCTTGAATCCAAGTAGTTCTTTTTATACCTCTTAGCCATTTTATACCTCTTATCCATTTTATACAGGATTCTCCACATATAATAAGGCATGTTTAAAGGAAACCTTATGCAATTCATGAGCAGATGCAGGTGATAAAGAAACACAAAACCAAAACAACCTTCACATGTCACAAATTGCTTCAACACAGCAAGCAAACCATGCCATCATTTTTTTAATAGAGACACTGGCATACCTTTGTCACAACCATTGATCTTTCGAGATGTAAATAAAAGACTCCATGGAACCTCTTCTACCGTAGAATTCTTGAACAACTTCTTCCCACTGGAAGGGAGACCTGTTGCTTGGCTTAAAAATTCCTTTGTGACTTCGATTTGAATGTCCCTCACCTTAGCTCGACATCCATCAAATGAGAGGGTGAATTCCTGAGCAGTCTGCAGGTTGAACCCCTGGAATTTCTCGAGGAAAACGGGCCAACCGTGACCCTCGAGGTCCTCTCTTGCATCATCACACAGGAGCAAGGTTTGAGTGCTGTTGCGTTTGATCCTAACAACTGGAGCCATGGGACATCTATAGGAAATCATGCAAACAGTGCGTATGGATGGTTTGTAAGAGCAGACCATAACTATACCCCAGGCCCAAAAATCATCAACAGTCTGTAGCGTATGAGCAGAAAATTCACAACGAAAAGATAGGCATTATTTGAAATGAATGTGATGGGTGTTGGAAAGCCCAAGACCAAGCTTCAAAATTATGGTCTCAGTGTGATCATACTACCACATCACTCATAGTACAGGCCACGACCAGGCGCATTAAAATAAAAATGAGTGTGCAACAAAGTGGGTTCGATAGTAAAGTTTGGGAGAGGGAAACTTAGAAACAAAAGTCTAGCAACAAGCGAGTGTATGAACAAGAACCACACAAAAACATATCGATGCTTAGATTAAAAGGTCCTTTGTTGATCGAAAACAATCCATAAGCATGCTCGAAAAGTCAAAACAAAGAGAACAAACTTCATAGCAAGGAACAAGACTTCATTAAAAAAACTTGTGGAGCAATTTTGTCTTTCATAAACCTTTCAAATAGAGTGGTAACATAGTCATAAGTTTTAATGCTTTGTTTTCATTCTTTCAGTCATGAACGTAGCATGAAAACAAAAAAACACTAGAAAAAAACAAGAACTTACAAATGTCATTTCGTAAATCGCTTATGAAGAACAAAAAAATGAACGACTCCAGTTAGGCAGCTACATAGATCATTTATTTGATATAAAAAGTTAAAAATATGTTGGGATGCCAACAATGGTGACTTGCTGGGAGAAGCAGTTATCTTTGAATTAATGACGAGTTCAGGTTAGAAATATTTGAATGATTTCAAATCAAAGAACAACTAAAGGGCTATTTGAGCATCTTTGATAATCATGACGTGGTCCAGCTTAAGATATCTTTCGTTTAAAAAGAATGAAATATGGTGACAAACTTCACAATTGAGAGCCACGACGTTTAAGTTAATGGCCCCAATACTGTTGACAGGGCCACTGCAGGAAGCAGGCATCCATAGCCTCAATAGGTATGTTAATTAACCCACTCTGACGTCTATATCATGTCCAAGAAATTTCAATTCAGAATGAAGAATGCTTATGACCAAAATCAAAATTTCTACCTAAGAATTTTCTTTAACCCGACATCGCTTCGCTGCCAATGGGCCTGTTCAGTACCTCGATGAAGTTGTCTTGGCATCATGCATGCATTTACCCACTGCCACTAGACCTGTTCAGTGTCCCGGCGGGTTTACAAACACTTCCCATGACTCTTTGAGAAATTATTGACAATATGATATAGTTTTAAAGACTCTCAGCAGAGTGAGGTGACGCTAAAAATTCCAGTTTTTTACACAACTTAATATTTTCCAGGCCTTTAATTTTTGTTGCATATCCTTCATTAAGATTTGAAAATAGTTTATTAATAAAACCAATTTTCAAGGACAGGGAGACATCGTTGAGTTGCTTTACTTAAAAGCAGGGACAATGTAAAGATCTTTTTAAATATATTCATGATTACTCTCAAATGAAAACTAAAACCGAGAAATCGACTCTTAAACAAAATACCATCTTTAACTAGGCTACGTTTTCAGAAAAACACAGTAGTTGTTGCTCTGACAACCCTTGACAGTTATTTCGAGATGAAGCATTATGTTCTCTTCTTCTGAACTAGACTATAATACAGGCATGTTTGACTCAAAAAGGACAATAAACAAAAAACAAAACATAAAAACAAACCAGAAAAGAAAATGGAAAGAAAAAGAAACCAAAATAGAAAAATATGTACAAGAGGTGTATTAGAGATTTGTCAAGTGAAATACCTTTTGAGAGCTTGGCCATTCACCGGGAAGGTGTCTGACTGTCCCTCTAAATTCTACAGGCAGAAAGAACTGGGACCTAGTTTTTCAGCAATCAAGAATGGTCCCAACCACAGGTTTTGGAAATTATTATGCTCGCCCTTCCCCTCATGAGGTTTATCCCACTTGAGGACAAGATCACCTACCTCAAAATTTCTATCTTATGTAGAATTCAAATCAAACTAGCTTTTGACAATAAGTTGACATTGATCCAGTTTTTGTTTTTGACGCAGACATACCCTCTTCCTCGACAAAGGCCTCTGTGTCGACCTCCCGGTATTAAGGATCGTTCTAATTCCACCTTCGAGCCGAAGTGGCTCTTTGATCCCTCCTAGGAATCTCTAATAAAATAAACCCACAAGGCTTTTTTGCTCCTTATAGCCTTTAGGCCCGATCGCTTTTCCGTTCACAACAGAAAAATAAAATTTAGAGCTTCGAGGTTTCACAATCCCCAATGTCGCAAACCTTTGCCTTCCCGATTTCCCGATCTCCAATATCCTGAGATGCTTCAACTTCTTCTAGTCTCCTGGGCTAGACTTTTGGGTCCATATGACCTCCCTTTTATATGACCACAGTCCTATCTCCTTTCGGGATTTTGGGTCTTTGGATGTCGAAATGTATTGGACCTCTTGTCCTCAGGATCCCTGATCCTTCGAATCCCGATATGCTTTAACTAGGAACCCCTTTTCGACATAGACATGATCAATGGCCGTGATCGCCTACTAAACCAATGGCTCCGGATATCCGTCGGGACTTTGGGGTTTCAAATGCCAAAATTCATTTGTCCTCGATTCTTCCGATCTCTCAAATTCCGATCTCCCGATATGACTTCCTTTTCGGGACTTTCCTCGGAAGTTGAGATTGTTGCCATGTGTCCTCAAAGATGGACGGTCCTCATCACTTCAAAATTTTGGGAAAACAAATTCCTTTGGGTTCTTTCCCATGGGACTCCCAAAATTTTGATTCACGACCTCCCGTTATGACGAGATGACGTCAGTTCGGCCCCATAACGGAGCTTTCCTCCTTATCGGGATTTCAGACTTCGCAGTTCCGAAATGTAAGTGTTTACTGTCTTCAGGATTCGTGAAATGCCGAACCTCGACTTCTCGGATTTTCGACACATGTCCCAAATGGATGGACAGTTCAGATCAAACCTCAAACTTTGCCAAATGCAAAATAAAAATGCTCACTTATGTGAGTCCCGATGCCTGAATCTCCGAATTGGATGATCACGCGACACACATCCTTCCTTAGATCAATGACTATGATCCTTTCATTGTTTCGGGACTCAAGAGTTATCAAACTCTTGGTCTCTAGACTTTCAAGATGCTGATGGATCTCGATCCCTACCACGTGTCCCAACAAATGGGCGGTTCTGACTTGTTCGGGGTTTTCACTGTGGATTTACCGATCTCTTGTCCACAGAACTTCTGATATTCCGAACTCCAACACCTTGATATCCCGATACCTTTCGGGACCTTCGCTCAGCTTGAGAGGGTTTAAATCCCATGCAAATCCTGTCAGGTCGGACGACTGACGGGTATCTAAGTGAAGATCCAACAACTCACAATCTCCTCAGCTTAAAACTCAGGTAGCAGCTGTAACCTCCTTGCTTCTCTATAAAATCAGACGGCTGACAGGATTTTCGCTAATCCTCTACACATGATTTTGTCCATTCATCTCTTCCCTTATACGATTTAGTGGATTTGAATCCTTCAGAGGTATTCCATGACTTCTAGCCTTTCAAGAACCTCCTACACGCATTCCTTGCGACAACCTTCAAACACTCCAATGTTGAACACCTTCGACTCTGCGCACTCCCTGCAACGACAGTCCTTCAATAGCTTCTCAGGTTTCAAACCTTGGATTTAAGCTTGGCCTGTGTACACCTTGCACAAATTCTGTGTCAAATATTTCCCTTTAGAGGAAATGAGAACAAAAGCTATCCTGTCTGAGAATTCCAGAGACAAATATCTAAATCCTTTATCAACGCACGCCTTGCGGACTATCCAACTGCACTACTTGTAGGAATACTTACTCAGACAGAGAAACAATTAAAACTCATTTCCATTTACCCTTTCCTCTCAGATTTCAAACATTTAATCAAGAAATCACTCATACATAGCATAAAAGAAATTGCATGACAGGAAGAGTAAAACCATGAACATACCATTCAGCATACGCATACAAGAAACAAACACAACGCCATGAATCTGAATTAAAGACTTCTTCTATTAACTCAAACCTCTATACATGGGTGTTTTCTCAAACACAGTTTCTCTGTTTCAACTATGTATGCTCTCTTCTCTTTCTAGGAAATGTTCTTCACTACTCTGCTCTCAATTGTCATTCTCCTTCTATGTTACAATACACAATGAGGGTGTCTATATCCATTTTCCCTCCACTCCTAAAACTATCAACTCTGAGAATTCAAAGCTACCTACTAACATAAGTGCTTTCTACCTACTATGGACGAGAGTGAATCGATCAAGGTCCTTTACAATATATAAGTACGCCTCTCCTTAACTATCATATTTAAGTTTGGCGCATCCAATCTTCAGAAGTTTTAAAACAATTTATCATGTGCTCAAAATGTATTGGTGCTTTCCCCACACTTGCTTGATGTTGACGATGCTCTTGCATCAGTTTTTCTCGAGCCCTTACCTCTTCTAACTTTAGCAAAGCATTAATCTAACTTTCCAGAGGAGAACAATCTTCTTCCTGTACCTTTTGCGATAACTGCAGAGATGGAAGAAGAACATGTGGTGGAAGAATTGCTTCCCTACCATAAACGAGGAAAAAGGGAGAATTACCAACAACAATTTTCGGAGTTAACCTGTTAGCCCAGATTTCATTGAATAGTGCATTATGCTAGTTTTTGTAGTTTTCGGAGACCGTCCTCTTGATGATCTTGATCAGGTTTTTGTTTGTCGATTCTGCCAAACCATTTCCTTGGGGATAATAGCTGAAAGAATACTTTATTTTTCTCCCTTTTCCTAAAGCAAAATCACTCATGTTGAGAGACGAAAAATAGGAAGCATTATCGAACACTAAACATTCAGGAATACCAAAACGAGTGATAATGTTTGAATTAAGGAAGGATATTGCCTGACTGGTGTTTACCACTTTTAATGGTGCAACCTCGGACCATCTGGTGAAATAGTCTGTCACTCTAATGATGTATTTATGTTGCTGTGAGGAGGCGGGGTTAATTGGGCCAATGATGTCAATACCCCATTGTTGGAAAGGGAAATCCACCGAAACAAGTTGCAGCGGGAATGCTTCCTTCTGTACTCATCCAGAGGCCTTTTGACATATTACAAATTTGTGGCATAATGCATGGGCATATTTGAAAAGAGTGGGTTAGTAATACCTCACCCTTAATACTTTGTGGGCAGTAGTGTCTCCACCGAAATGCCCACCAACTTCCCTTGCATGTAATTCTGATAAGACTTTATCTACTTCATCTCTCGCCAGACAACACATAAGGATCCCATCAAAATTTTGGCAAAACAATATACCATTCACCAGTTGGAAAGGTGCAGATTTTAATCTCAATGCTATCCTCTTTTTTGGATCAAGGTGACGAGGATCTGATCCGTGTGTTAGATAAAACTTGATGTCATCATACCAAGGACTTGTAGGACTTTGTACACAATAGATTTTATTTTGATTATGTTGATCTTCAATTAATATATCAGTTTGATTATGTTGTTCTATTGTTGAATCAACAATTAATTTACATAAGCCTTGGCCTCTAACAATTTGTGCTGGAGTGATCTTGAGCTCACATTATTGTAAGGATGTGACCCAATTTGCCCATTTCTCACCTAGTTTTTTCTGTACTAACAAATTCCTGATAGTGGGGTAAGGAACAATAACTTTCGTTCTTGATTTCAGTAGATAGGATTGAAAATGTTTTACCACTTTAAAAACAACGTAAGCCTGCTGATCTACAGCTAGATAATTTAGCTCTGCCCCCTTAAAGGCTGAGCTCATAAAGGCAATAGGCACTTTGTTGTTTTCAACATTCTTTTGGGTCAGCACAGCGGCATAAGATCGATCGGAGGCAAATGTGTAAAGAGTGAAATCTCATGAAAAATCAGGGCTTATTAGGGATGGAGCCTCTACTATGCCTTTTTTAATTGAGTCAAAAGATTGACTTTCTAGAGGTCCCCAATGGTATTGCACATCCTTTTTTATTAAATTTTGTAATGGCCTAACCATTTCCAAAAAACTCGGGATGAACTTTCTAAAAAAATTTATCTGACCTAAAAAGGATTGCATAGACTTTTTGGAAGAGGGGGGAGGGAGTTTTGAAATGAATTGAGTTCTCTCAGGGTCAATGATCATCCCTTCATTGGATACTATGAATCCGAGAAACTTGCCATGTTCCACTGCAAAGACAGATTTTTTGGGATTAAGAGAGATGTCGTACTTACGACATCATTGTAGAACAGATCTCAGATAAGCTAAATGATCTCCTTTATTCTTTGAGAAGATAATGACATCATTTAGATAGACTACTATAGATTTATTGATTAGACCACGAAAAATGATATCCATCGCTCTCTAGAAAGTGGCACTGGCATTTATAATCCCAAAGGGTATCTTTCTATAAGAATAGGTACCCCATGGAGTACAGAAAGTGGTTTTCAGCTGGTCTGGGGGAGACATGAGGACTTGGTTATACCCTGAAAAACCATCTAACAGTGACAATCTTTTAGAACCAGATACCTGCTGGAAAATCTATTCCATGGGAGTAACAGGGTATTTGTCTTTATTTGATGCTCGGTTTAAATTTTGGAAATTGACACATAGTCGGATTTCGCCACTTTTCTTCCTCACAGGGACAAGGTTAGAGACCCACTATGTATGTCTTACCGGGAAGATTATTTTTGCATTCAATAGTTTGTTTAGTTCCTTCTTGACCATTGGTTCAAGTTTTGGGTGCATATTTCTCAACTTCTATTGAAAAGGTTGAGTATGGGGTTTCATGGGAATAATGTGTTGTATGATGTTAGGATCAAAGGTTTTAAAATCATCATATGTCCAAGCAAAGACATCCTTAAATTCTTTAAACAACTTAATAAAGGCTGACTTATCTTGCTCAGAACATCCTGTTCCCAAATTGATGCATTGTGGATTATCCTTAGTTCCTAGATTCACTTTTTCATGGGTCAAAGAAGAGCTATTCATTTTACAATTTACTGATTTTCTGAATTTATCATGCAAATCATAAAACTTTTCTAATCTTACCATAGATTTTGGGATAGAATTTACTAGATCTGATGTTGATTCCGGAGATCTTGGTTCTGATATTATCGTAAATTGCATAGGTCTTCATCATGGGTGCCTTCATTGATAACCACACCTTGGAAAGTATCTTCCATGTGCAAGAAACTGATGATCTGTTGATCGTCATCGAAAACTCTCCAATTAGTGATTTTGTCTGGGAAAAATGGTATGAACAACAACTCGATGGAAAACACGTTTGGGGAAAGGCCTTCTACGGGAAAAAGTTTAGAAGCAACATTAGCCAACAAGTCAGCCTCATAATTATTCAATCTTGGAATAGAATTAATGTTAAACGCAGAAAATTTGTGCATTAGATTCCATACCTCAGCCTGATAACTTTTCAGGTGTGGAGATAGGCAATGAATGGAATTCCTTACCTACCTAAACAAAATTTATGAATTTTTGAATACCGTTAAATTCTATATTTTCAGATCTAATTCCTTTTTGAGGCCTTGTAGAAGTGTCTCATATTCAGTCATATTGTTTGTGCATTCAAATTCTAATCGGCAAGCGAACAAAGTTTTGTTACCTGTTGGGTCTATGAGCACACATCCTTCCCCAACTCCTTCTTTAGATTTGGATCCATTGAAGTAAAGAGACCAGATGTGATATTCATCAATTGTATGTGACACCTTAGGGAGAACTGTTGACTGTGTGCATGTCATGAGTTCCGACTGCTATTCTGGATCAATAATGGTAGAAGTTTCAGCCATGAAGTTTCTGAAAAAGGTGTTCATCCCCTGCATTTCAGGTGAATTGGTGGAAGCAGTAAATGGTTCATTAGTGTCATTTAAATCAGTTGTCGTAAGCTTGAAGTAACACTCACGATTGATTTTGATTCTATAGGATTCCCATTCTCCGACAGCCATAAATGAGACCAATCTGTCGCAAAGTAACCATGCAGTTGTTCAGACCAATCCATACTTAAAAATAAGCCATATACTTTAGGGATATCAACGACAATAATATTAATAATCTGGTGGACTTTAGGATTAGATGATAATCTGATAAGGACATTTTTTAATTCACCTATCACCTTAACACTGGTCTGATCAAGCTGAATAATTTTCAGACTGGAAGGTTGAACTTCATCATTGATTTTTTGGCACACAGACAAAGGCATTACATTTGACGATGCGCCAGAATCTACCATACAGTTATGTACATTCCTATTGAAAATTTCAAAAGTCAATAAAAAAGGTGGGACATTTCTACGCTTATTAACAACAAAACTTTGTTGGTTTTTAGTCGCAGTCCCTTGAATTGTTTTATCTACATTTGTTACACTTTTTATAGCAAGGTCTCTTTTATCACTGGGTTCTAGTGTCGTTTTAACGAAGACCTTTTGAGGTGTTTTAGGGATGTTTTCTGCAACTTTGTTGTTGTTTAGATTGTTATTTTTGTTGTTTTCTGCAATATTCTAAAGCATCTTTTGCAGAAGAAAAGGAAATTTCAACAATTCATAAATAGAAATGTTAGCTCTAAATTTTTTAAGATCCTTAATCAAATCATATTCTAAACTTGGAGTTGTTGAATTCTATTTAATTTCAGTTTGTTTAAACTTTTTTTGAGGTGCATTAATTCCAATTTCAGAACAAGATTTATTCGTTGTTTTACTTCTGGTATTGTAAGGATGCACCGTTTCAAAATTGGCTTGAAAGATACTATCCGAAAAATGTACGGAGATGTTGGGAGAGGGTTCATCCTCTTCCACTATTTCTTGTTCAACCACGTCTTCAGAAATCTCGGGGGGAACTAAGTTATTATGTGCTTCTAGAATTGTTTGGATAACATACTATAGGCTTTCTATACTAAGTCCTTCAGAATTCAAGTTGGGTCGGTTTGTGGGAAAAGTCTTTCTAAACAGAGGTTTATAAGGCCCTTTGCTTGAAGGAGCTACTTCAGCTAATCTCCTTAAATCTACCACTTTATTTGACAATTTCTGAATGACCTTATGTAAACTTTCCAGATCTGAATCGTCTGATTGAGTTTTGGTTTGGGGAGGTCTAGGAAGAATTTCTATTTTCTTCTTGGAAGATGAGGTAATCTCTGCCTCATTATAGATATTGTATTTTAGGCTTATAATATCTTTCTCAATTTGTCTTGCCTCCTCGAAGGTTTCTAATAATGTTGCTTTCTTAAACCTTTTTACCCAGATTTCTATGTTCTAGTGTAGGGATTTGGTGTAGTATGTGACAATAAGATTTTTAGTAGGCATTGAATCAGTGGGGATTCGATTTTTTAATGCTAGAAACCTTTGATTAAAGTCTTTTATTTTTTACTTGGGGTTCATCTTTAAACTGGAGAGTTCCATGACTAAGACTTCAGGAAATTTGTCATCTCTAAATTTCTCGAGGAAACAAGATTCGAATCTATCCCAAGATACAATGGTGTGAATTTGTTGGGAAAAATACCAAGTAGAGGCATTGCCTTCAAATGTGTACAGAAAAAGTCTACACACTACATCTTCATGTTCTATGCTATGGAGTCTAATGGCTGGCATGAATTTTTTAATGTGATCCTCAATGATCTGCTTAGAATCTGGATCAAATTTAGGGAGCCATTTCTCTGGATGTTTAAGAAAAGGATGTTGGTGTCCAGGTATGGCCACAACATCTTGATCGAGCCAAGTTCTGGCGAGATTGTTTAGATTTTCCATAGGTGTGGGTGGTGTCGAAGGCTGAGATGAAGAACTTCCTTCGTCCGATGACTCTTCTACTGAAGAGGAGGGAGATGAAGGTGGTGGTGACGGTGGGATACCAGATCCTTCGGATGTAGGAGTGAGGATGTGATCTAGATCTGTAGGATTTAGGGTAAGACTAGTACCTTCAAGTTGCTCTCTAATATCAAAAAAATCTAGCGATTGATTCAATGGCCGACCTAGTTTCCTGATACAGGCCAAAGCACCCTGTGTCCTTAGAAGTGACTGACGAACAATTTCTTATACATCAGACCCTGTGGGGTTTGGTGTTACTGGCTCAATGGTGATCTATGGATTTTTGTTTGATGTGGTTGTTGTTTGAGAGGTAATGTTGTCGTCAGAATGACTTCTTTTTACTATAGGTGAGTGGGTGTGTGTGGCGGGGGGGTAAGTCTTGTGACCTCCACATGCCATCAATAGTGATTAGTCCCTCCTTCTAGCGCCATTTGTTGATGGGCGAAAATGATCGTCCGTCAATTGGAAGAACGAGTCCGGTCCGAGGTTGTCTAAATAACCCAAGCCATTTGGTATGACTCGCTTCGACAGGTTTAATGGCTCCATTGGCCAATATAAAAGTCCTAAAAGAAACAAATGAAAGAAAAATAACAAACTAATAGTTAACTGCTTGGTATATATATATATATATATATATATATATATATATATATATAT
>ML812062.1:147562-159290 GCA_009831015.1 Picea engelmannii | reverse complement strand
TTTGAAATAATATTTACAAAATAGATTCATTTATTTAATTTATGTGCAAGATATACAAGTTATGAGTTTTGATCTGAACTCACAAAAATCAGATGAAAAGATGGCTCTTTTAACAGAAGTAGATAAAGAAAGAAAATAAGCTATTTTTTTTGTTTTTATCTTTATTTCTCTATAAGATTAAATGTCAAAATATTCTATGAAACATAAATATGTGAACGACCAAAACCAGACCACATATAAGAGTTCTGAAAACAAACAAACGATAAAAGAAATAAACTAACCTATTAATGAGTTAATGGGCATGCATCCAACGTCTGTATGACCATGAAATGTCCAGCCAGTCTGTCCAAGAGATAAACCTGTAGTGAACCTTGAGACTGGTCGGAATAAATGTCAAAACAATATATTGACTATTGGATTTTAATGACAGGATGATAAGATGCATATGATAACTATGATATTTGTGATCGCAAGTAATTACACATAAGATAAGTCTAACTGTAACAACTTGCTTTTAATTATTCAACAAAATTAAAGATAAACCTTATCATTTGAATTGAACAAGAAATCACTATTTTTAATAACTAAAGCATCAGAATGTGGACAATATTAAAAGAAATTATCTTGACGACATAATAATTTGTGAAGACAAAAGCTATCAACAGTTATCGAATTATCAAGATAAACAAATCATAAACAAAATAAACATTTACAAATAACTAAAGTAGAAGAGTAAATGTATTTTCTATCCAAATTCGAGTATAGACTGTCCACCTTCAGCCCCAGGCCAAGATGTTGTGATTACAAAAATAATGATTTTTTAAAGCCTTTAAAAAATTAATTGTCTTATCTTCTAAGATAAGATACAATCAACTATTGATTACAAAAAAGGGGGAATATAACCACCCTAGATCACCTTAAATCTTCAAAAGCTAAAAAAGGTTTATTCCTGTTTATACAAAATGGATGATAGATA
Source organism: Picea engelmannii (assembly GCA_009831015.1). Taxonomy (NCBI): domain Eukaryota; kingdom Viridiplantae; phylum Streptophyta; class Pinopsida; order Pinales; family Pinaceae; genus Picea; species Picea engelmannii. Next base: position 158,314 of record ML812062.1, on the reverse strand, counting down.
TGGCTAACAAGCCCTAAAAATGATCCATATCACTTAGTCACCATAGACTCCTAGATATCTTGAAAAGAAAAGATAAAATAGAGAAACTTAGATAAATATTTAACCATAAGTTTGAAAATTTCGAATGAGAATAGACTGGCTACAGAATCTGTTGATTTTGTAGCTACTATATTTTAATAATGAAATCTAATTTATTCAACAAACAAAATAATCTAATTTATTTAATGAACAAGATATAACACTATTTTAAGACAAAAAGAAATCTTACCTCTAACTGTAAAATCAAATCATATCACATGATCTCAGAATTTATTATTGTTGTTGCAGTCTCAACATTTTTTAATATGACATTCCCTATAGTTTTCATGTGTTTCCCTTGTCTTTGAATGACAGAGTCGATCCTGAGATTTTCATTTGTTAAGGAGTCGACCTGATCATTAAGGGATTTGATTTGTGACTGCAAAAAAGGTATATCGGAGTAGTACTTGTCAATCCAAGATATGCAAGCTTCACATTGTGGTTGTGCGACAGTCACTTGAGAATTCCCATGGTTGTGCACCGAAACATCCCCAACATGGATTGTATATTTGTTACCCAATTTAATACCTGGAAACCCTTCACAATGTTTCAGACAAGGCAGTAGATTATCGATAAATTTGTAAGACTGATCGAGGTCTGTTTGGAAGGAAAGAGGGTCTTCTTCAGCAAGAAATCTATCAATCTCGAAATCTGAACTTTCATGGATCTTGATCATATTGATCGAGCTCACATGAGGGTTTGTTTTGTTTCATAGCTTCCTCGAAATCAACCTTCCAACTCTCTTATTTTTAAAACCCAAATCAATATCTCCTTTAAACGACTTGCATATAGGTTTGTTTGCATTTTTGACAGAGACGTTAGGTTGTGTATCTTGCTCACGGGTCTGCTCAACGACTTTTGAATCGGGTAAAGGCTTATTGTGGATGGTCGTAACATAGGCCTGGGTAGATGAAGGTAATGTTGTAGGGTAGACTATATTTTCCTCAATAACGGGTTTGTCAACCTCTGTAGCGTTGGGGTTAGCAAAACCATTTCATGTTAAAAAGGAATCCCAATCATCATTCTGCAACTTCAATTTATGCACAAGCATAATTTTAATCAAATCGTGGTGGAAAAGACTTGAATCCAAGTGTTTCTTTTTATACCTCTTAGCCATTTTATACAGGCTTCTCCAAAGATAATAAGGCATGTTTAAAGGAAACCCTATGAAATTCATGAGAAGACGCAGGTGATAAAGAAACACAAAACCAAAACGGCCTTCACATGTCACAAATTTCTTCAACACATCAAGCAAACCATTCCATCATTTTTTTAATAGAGACACTGGCATACCTTTGTCACAACCATTGATCTTTCATGATGTAAAGAAAAGACTCCATGGAACCTATTATACCTTAGCATTCTTGAACCACTTCTGCCCATTGGCAGGGAGACCTGTTGCTTGGCTTAAAAAGTCCTTTGTGACTTCGAGTTGAATTTCCCCCACCTTAGCTTGACATCCATCAAATGAGAGGGTGAATTCCTGAGGAGTCTGTAGGTTGAACCCATGGAATTTCTCAAGGAAAACAAGCCAACCGTGACCCTCGAGGTCCTCTCTTGCATCGTCGCACAGGAGCAAGTTTTGAGTGTCATTGGGTTCAATCCTAACAACCAGAGCCATGGGACATCTACAGGAAATCATGCAAACAGTGCATATGGAGGGTTTCTAGAGCAGACCAGAATTATACCCCAGGCCCGAAAATCATCAACAGTCTATAGCGTATGAGCAGAAAATTCATAATGGAAACATAGGCATTGTTTGAAATGAATGCGACAAGTGTTGCAAATCCCAAGAACAAGCTTCGAAATGATGGCCTCAGTGTGATCGGACTGCCACATCACTCATAGTATAGGCCATGACCAGGCGCATTAAAATAAAAATGAGTGCGCAACAAAGTGCGTTCGATCGTAAAGTTTGGGAGAGGGAAACTTATAAACCAAAGTCTAGTGACAAGGGAGCGTATGACCAAGAACCACACAAACACATATCAATTCTTAAGTTAAAAGGTCCTTTGTTGATAAAAAACAATCCATAAGCATGCTCAAAAAGTCAAAACAAAGAGAACAAACTTCATAACAAGGAACAAGACTTCATTAAAAAAAACTGTGGAGTAATTTTGTCTTTCATAAACCTTTCAAATAGAGTGGTAACACAGTCATAAGTTTTAGTTCTTTGTTTTCATGTTTTCAGTCATGAACGTAGCATGAAAACAAAAAAACACTAGAAAAAGCCAAGAACTTAGAAATGTCGTTTCATAAATCTCTTATGAAGAACAGAAAAATGAACAACTCCAGTTAGGAAGCTACATAGATCATTTATTTGATATAAAAATTTAAAAATATGTTGGGCTGCCAACAAATTCCCAACTTGTGATGAAGATATCCAAAAGGTGTCGCTGCTAACGGTTTAATAAAGATGTCAGCTATATGTTCTGTGGAAGGAATATAATTCAACTGAACAACTCTATTTGTAACTTGTTCTCTAACAAAATAATATTTTATTGGTATATGCTTATCCTTTGAATGAAGTACAGGATTCTTGGAGACACTAATGGCACTGATGTTATCACAGTGAAGTGGGATGGGATTAGTATAAGTTACCTTCAAATCTGCAAGAGTTTGTATCATCCATAAAATCTGAGTGAAACAAGTAGCAACAACAATGTACTCTGACTCTGTAGTTGATAAGGAAATAAATCCCTGCTTATTACTAATCCATGTTACTAAGAAGCCACCCAAGAAGAATGCACTTCCACTCATGCTCTTTCTCTCATCCACACAATTTACCGAATCAGCATCTAAATAAGAAGTTAACTGAAAATTCTAATTTCTAGGATACCATAGAACATAAGTCATTTTTCCCTTCAAGTATTTGAATATCCTTGTTACAACTACTAAATGACTCTGTTTAGGAGAAGACTGATAATGACCTACCATTCCAATAGCTTGCATTATATCAGGACGAGATGTTGATATGTACAAAAGACTGCCTATCATTGATCGATATTTCCTTTGATGAACATCAGGTGAAATATCATCTTTACTAATCTTGCAACCGAACACCATAGTTGTACTAACAGGGGAAGAATATTCCATCTAGAACTTCTTCAACATCTCTTTCAAATGTTTTTCTTGAGTGATAAAAATTCCTGCAGAACTCTGATTTACTTGCAAACCAAGAAAGTATGACAGTTCTCCTATCATGGACATCTCAAACTCTGTTTGCATAGATTTAGAAAACCACTGGACAGAGGAATAATTAGTACAACCAAAAATAATGTCATCTGCATAAACCAAAGAAACTAGTAAATCACCACCTTCGGACTTAATGTATAGATTGTTGTCAACAATACTTTTCTTGAACCCTTTGTCTTGTAAAAAATTGTCCAGTCTATAATACCAAGCTCGTGGTACTTGTTTCAATCCATATAAAGCCTTCTTCAGCTTGCAAACATAATCAGGATTATCTTTCAATGAGAATCCTTTAGGTTGCTCCATACATACTTCTTCCTCTAGATCTCCATTAAGAAATGTTGACTTAACATCCATCTGATACACTTTAAAGTTATTATGAGATGAATATGCAAGAAACATTATGATGGCTTCCAATCTTGCCACTGGTGCAAAGGTTTCATCAAAATCTTATCCTTCAACTTGTGCATACCCTTTACAGACCAATCTGGCTTTATTCCTACCAACTTGTCATTTTTCATTCATTTTATTCTTGAACACCCATTTGGAACCTATTACATTCTTATCTTCAGGTCTAGGAACAAGCTCCCAAGTATTCTTCTTATATATCTGATCAAGCTCTTCATTCATAGCTCTAATCCAATCATCATGCTTGTTGGCTTCATAAAATTTTTTAGGTTCAATCATAGATAGAAAAACAACCTGAGATTGTTCTGAGTCTTTAGTCAATTTCCTTCTTGTCTGAACTCCTTTATTTATATCTCCAATTATCTGATTTTTAGGATGATTCTTTATGACAATTTTGAGAGGTGGTTTTGTTTCTTTCTGTTGATTTGTGTCAGCCTGAGTATTTGTGTCCTCATCTGATTCAGATTCTTCTCTTTCTGATCCATGGACCTGTTCATCTTCAACTTCAACTATATCTTTTGTTCTTGGTTCAATACTTCTTACATCACATACTTGGATTTATTCATAAACTTTTATGTCGATACAATCAACCAATTTATGAAGCCTCTTATTATAACATATGTATCCTTTATTGTTTGTAGCATAACCTAAGAAGATACCTTCATCAGCCCTGTCATGAACTTTGTTAAGGATATGAACAACTGTATGGATTTATTCCATCCAATATGTCTAAGCAATATTCCTTTCATTCATCATTGATATTTCCATCTACTGGACTATTCTATTATGTCTCTCAACTACTCCATATTTCCGTGGAGTCCTTGGAATAGTGTATTCTAGTTTGATTCCATGTTTATCACAAAACTCTTTCAAGTTCCATGAACTGAACTCTCCTCCTCTATCAGACCTTACTGCATTCAATATTTTTCCTATTTGATTCTCAGTCAGAGCCTTAAACACTTTTAATTTTTCAAATGCTTCATATTTTTCCTTTAAAAAGGAAAACCATGTTTGTCTAGAATAATCATCAATAATCTACATAAAATAGTTTTATTTTCCTATACCTTCTTTTCTTGATGGTCTACATAAATCCATATGTACTAACTGGAGAGTTTTTTTTGTTGAAGGAATGTTTTAAGATTTGAACTGTGTCCGAGTAAGCCTTCCTATTTGGGAAGGTTTACAAATATAATCATATGGCTTTGATATTTTTGGAATATCTTTTACTTCCCCATTGTTTCTAAGCTTGATTATATGATAAAAAATTAGGTTTCCAAGTCTCTTATGCCATAGCCAACTTTCATCATACTTGCTTAAGTGGAATTCTTATTTTTCTTCTTTTAACAGATAGACATTATTTTATGTTCTTATGCATTTTGCAATCAGTTGTCCTGAATTCACAGATTTTATTCTACAATATTTAGAAGTAAAAACAACTTCACATCCTCGGTCACAGACTTGACTAACACTAAGAAAATTATGTTTCATACCATCTACAAACAACACATATTGATCTTTTCCTTTTCCATTACTCAGACTTACCATTCCTTTACCTTTTATTTTTCCTGGTGCATCATTTCCAAAAGTTACATTCCCTGATTTTCTTTCACTTAGAGTAAGAAACTTACTTTTGTCTCCAATCATATGTTTGGAACATACACTATCAATATAATGGGGATTCTTTTGTCTTTGGGCTGATAACACTAATCCACACTTGTCATCTTCTTTCTTCTTCCAAACCTTGAAATATTTAGCAGTGGGATTGAAATCTAGCTTATAATTCCTTAAGAAACAATCTGCATCTTTGTGTCCATATTTATGGTAGACGTAACATTATTGTTCATTGAATAACATATCATAACGATTTTTATTCTCATAATTGTTGTTATGTTTCACCTGCATCCTTTTCCCATCCATCACATGATTTATAGTCTGTGGTTGTTTGTTGCTTGGTTGTCTCGATATTTTTTGTCGCAGTTAATTATTCCTTGAGTATCTTGATTGCTCATATCTAAATCTTAAAGAACAAGTTATATCTTTGTGACCAATGTTAGAACAGAAAAAAAAAAATATCCATAGAAAAATCCTGTGTACCTGGAAAAGGACTTTCTTCTTTGAACAGGTCAATTTCTTCCATGCTAATAATTTCTTTGATCTACAGATTTGTTTCTGGTACTTTTTATTTCATTCCTTCTTGGTGGTTGATTTTCTTTCTTTGTTTTTACAGAGTGGTTGTTGTCACTGATTGTAGATTTGAAAAACTTGATGGATTCTTTATTACTTGGATGATCACTACTTGAACCTTCTTCATAGCCCAAGACAGATTTCAACTTTGGATTCCTTTGCTGATTTAGAATAGAGGTTAATCCTTCTGATGCTTTAATACTTGACATATTTTGGTGATATAATACCTTAAACTTCTCCATCTCTTTTATGGTTCTTACTAACTCTTCTTCCAAGGCTTCACATCTCACTTTATTCTCTGATAACTGTTGTTTCAGAATGTCCTTTATTTTCTTTTCCTCTTCTAACTCTACTTTTAGTAAGGCGGAGTCTTCATCAGGTTTTTTACCAATCATTTCAAACTGCATCAACAATTGTTTTTGTTTTCTCTTCTTAAATATGAGTCTGTTAATTTCTCCCAAAGCACTGATTAATTCACCTTCCATATCCACCATAGCTTCTTCATCATCCATGTCACCTCATGTGTGTTTATCATCAAGATCTCCCATAGCCATAAGCATAAAATCATTCACTTTGTCTTCACAGGATGAATCACTATCTATGTCTTCTGAGGAGTCATCATTGCTTGCACACAAACTTTTATTTTTACTATATTTCTTAAAATTGTATTTATTTTCATCATCAGAGTTATGTTCCTTTTGTCCTTTTTCTTGTGAGGACACTTAAATGAAAAATGTACTATTTTACCACAGTTAAATCATTTGAAGGGCATATTCCCTAGGTATTTGCCTGGTCCTTTCTTTAACCTTCTCACAAATTTTTCCTCAATATCATCTAGTTCTGAATCAATATTATTTTCTGCTTTAAAACATGCTTCTCTAGTAATGGATTTATCTTTCCTAATTATCATTTCATATGAAGTTAGAGTTTCTAGGAGTTTATCAATGGACAGAGATTTAATATCATTTAGTTCTTCTATTGCAAAGACTTTTGGATTAAATTTATCAAGCAGAGATCTTAAAATCTTCTGAACTAAAAATGATTCTTAAATCTTCTCACCAAGACCCTTTATGGCATTCACAAGTTATTCAACTCTTAAAAAATACTTGCTAACTATTTCATCTTCATTCATATTTAGTTGTTCAAATTTCAATCTATATGTTTGAAGTTTAACATCTTTTACTTTCTCGTTTCCTTCATAACTTATAATAAGTTTATCCCACATTTCTTTGGCAGATTCAAGATGCATCGCCTTTACAAACTTATCTTCAACAAGTCCATTCAAGATAGCATTAATTGTCTTTTCATTGAAACTAAATTCTAACTTATCGTCTTTAGAAGCTAGCACAACAAGCTTTATATATCCAATTTCTACTACATCCCAAACATCAACACCTAAGGCCATTATGTATGTTCTAATTCTAACCTTCCAGAAGTCAAAATTTGTTCCATCAAATAGAGGAGGCTTGATGGTTGAAGTCCCTTCATGATTTTCCATGTTTAATCTTACAGATCTACCTTTAAATAAAAGGAACCCGCTCTAATACCAATTGTTGAAATTACTATGACAACTGAGAGGGGGGAGGTGAATCCGTTGTTACATATCTTAAACAATTTATGACTATTCAAACAATTTTTAATCTCTTCCAAGTGACCATCAATATTATACAAGATATGAACAACATAAATAATGAACATCAGTCATGCATAAGATATACACAGAGACAAATTTTCACAAGGAAACCCATAAAAGGATAAAACCTCTTCTTATTCGAATGATAGGCAATATTTTAAGTTTTGTACATCATCTATCTTTGAGCACCAACTCAAAATGAGGCTACCAACTCATTTTTACAAGTTGCAACTTGATGAGAGAACCAACTCTCTAGTTTCTCTAGCACCTACTAGAAGGAAGCACCAACTCCTTGAGTGTTCCAACACCAACTAGATGGAAGCACCTATTTCCACTTGTACAACCTCTAACTTGAATACAGAAAACTCTGTGTTTTCCCAAGCACCACCCTACCACCCTGTTTTATGGCCACAACTAGATGAAAGCTTCAACTTCCAGTATTCAAGAACCAACTTGAATAACAGAGTACTACAGTCTTCCCTAGCACCACCCTACCTCCCTATTTATAAATAAATTATTTAATAACAAATAATACAAATATATCAATTATTACCACTTCTTCTCTATTCTGCACTTCTTCTCTGCTTCACTATTCTTCTTCTTTGTTCATACTTGACTTGACTTGTTGTCACTTTCTATATGTTCTGTCTCTATTCCTCTCAAGCTCTTTGGTAATTGTTCATTCTTCTCTCTTCATCTTTTCTATTTTTTTCAGCTTTTGTTTTTCATCTCTGAGTTTGATCTCACACTTTGCATACTATGATTTTTATTTCTCCAAGTTCAACTCATTTTTCAGTGAGAAGAACCAACCTCACATAGTCACAAAATTTATCTTTTATGCTCTCCACCAGTTTAGTTACACCTCGAATATCCAAAGAAATGCCTTAGCAACAAAATCGCCAAGTGTCCAATAACTATGATTCAGTTCATCTAATTGAATCATAATTGAACAATTAACCGTGAAGTGAAACAGTATCCCTTCGATCAGATTCCCAAATAATCAGCATCGTTGGATTACATCTACAGGGTCTCACATTTATCCCATATGACCACTCGTTGTGACCGAATTCTAAACATAAAGTTATTTCACGATTTCACGTTTTGGGTGATCTTGTGATGAGACATATCGACTCTCCCATGTCACGATCTTCGAAATGGAGCTTATTTGGGATAGCTCCTTCCTCTCATATGACCACCAGTTGTGACTAAGCGCTTATCCAGAAGGCACTTCGAATCACGAATTCAGGGATCCTAGTATGAGGTGTCTCAACTCTCCCAAGTTGTGATATCTGAAATACTCCATATCGGATCAACAATTTATATCTCTCCCTTTGATGGATGATTGTGATCATGTCGTGATTTCACATTTCATGATTTCCTATTGTGAGTTGCCTCATAACTCCCAAATTGTGAGACTATGAAATGCAGCTTAGCAGCATGCTAGCTCCTCCCTTTATCCTTCAACGATGTGACCTTGGCTATGACCATGGCCCAAACATTCAAGCACTTCTCTTGTCATATCAATAGTCTAGAACTTTGGTGATCCGATAGTCCAGATCATTTTGTGACTTTGCATGTCGCAAGTTCCTGTGTCATATTCCTTTGACTCCTCCAATGTGTAAGTCATTGAAATTCCAATTGCTCTTCATTTTTCCTCTGGATTCAACGACCAAGATTTTTTTGCAACTTCACGTATCGTGATTTTCCACAACAAGCTCCTTTGACTCCTCCAATGTGCAAGTCAATGAAATTCCAATCGCTAGCCATGTGTCCTCTAGCTCTAACGGCCAGGATTGTTTCACAACTTCGCATCTTGTCTCACTGGACAATCAATAGTCCAGATCTCTCCTTGATCAATGGCTCAGATCATGTCACAACTTCACACTTTGTGAGTTCCTACAACTCTTCCTTTGACTTCTCCAACTCGCGAGTCAGCGAAATGTTGATCTTTCACAACGTGTCATCTTTGAATATGGGCGGTTTCAATGAATTCAGAACTTGTCTCGTGCACTTTCCTTAGGATCCAACCATAGTTGGTCTATGCACTTAGATATAATGACTGTTATCTGATCTCCTCATCTGTGCTTCCTCCTTTCTCAATTCAGATTTGACAGCCATCGATAATTTGGGATGGGTGGTGCAACGATCATTGTTTCTCTTCACTGTTGAGCTTACGCTTATGTTCTTTCCATGTGATTATCATTGTGCTACTGATCTTTCTATCATCGACAACCAATTATACTCTCATCAGGTTGATATTTCCATCAATGAAAAACAAGAATACTCTACCTTTTGTCTGTAAATATGCCAACAATCTCCCCCTTTGGCATTGATGGAAACCTTGAATAACCTAAAGAATTGCACTACTCTGCCTGGACATCCAACCATACCACTATAGCATCCTTACCATTACCACACTTTCTCCCCCTTTGACATCAATGTCAAAGAAGAAACATGCTCCCCCTGAACTATTGCAGTACATATAGAAGGTATCAGATATGCAACAAGCACATACTCCCCCTGAAAAGGTGAACAGAATAGATGAAAGCAGATATAACCCCCAACGTTTCACGAAGATATCCAAAAGGTGTCGCTGCTAACGGTTTAGTAAAGATGTCAACTATTTGTTCTGTGGAAGGAATATAATTCAACTGAACAACTCTATTTGTAACTTGTTCTCTAAGAAAATGATAGTTTATTGGTATATGCTTATTCTTTGAATGAAGTACAGGATTCTTGGAGACACTAATGGCACTGATGTTATCACAGTAAAGTGGGATGGGATCAGTATAAGTTACCTTCAAATCTGCAAGAGTTTGTATCATCCATAAAATCTGAGTGCAACAAGTAGCAGCAGCAATGTGCTCTGCCTCTATAGTTGATAAGGAAATAGATCCATACTTCTTAATAATCCATGCTTCTAACGAGTCACCCAGGAAGAATGCACCTCCATTGGTTCTCTTTCTCTCATCCACACAATTTTCCCAATCAACATCTGAATAAGAAGTTAACTAAAAATTTTGATTTCTAGGATACCACAGACCATAATTCATTGTTCCCTTCAAGTATTTGAATATCCTTGTTACAACTACTAAATGAATTTTTTTAGGAGTAGACTGATAACGACCTACCATTCCAATAGCTTGCATTATATCTGGACGAGATGCTGAGATGTTGTAACATCCCGCGCTGGTGCACTGACAAAACTTATTCTTTGAGGACACTTGCTCGCAAGTGATCTGGATTTTTATGATGAT
>ML812062.1:116721-147462 GCA_009831015.1 Picea engelmannii | reverse complement strand
CGAGTGGCAACGGTATGAATTTAATGGTAAGGTAAAAAGCAGTGTTATATTCGGCAAAATTATTGTTATTGGTGATAATATGATGAGATTGGTTGGCATTATGGTTTGCAATTTCGTTCCACAATTATATTGTAGAGTTTGCTTATATTCTGATCATGTGTCACCTTAGTTATGATGTCATGTGTTTTTGCATTGATATGAACTATGTGATGTTGTTAATCTCTTCTGTCTTTTAAAAATAAATTAAAAATTTTCCTATTGAACTTCGCTATTCATAGACATAACGAAGGGGTCGTTACAGATGTACAGAAGACTGCTTATCATTGATCGATATGTCCTTTGATCAACATTAGGTAAAATATCATCTTTATTGAGCTTGCAAACGACCACCATAGGTGTACTAACATGGGAAGAATCTTCCATCTGGAACTTTTTCAACATCTCTTTCACATATTTTTCTTGAGTGATAAAAAATCCCGCAGAACTCTGAATTACTTGTAAAAAAAGAAAGTATGACAGTTCTCCTATCATGAACATCTCAAAATTTGTTTTCATAGAGTTATCAAACCAATGGACAGAGGAATCATTAGTACAGCCAAAAATAATGTCATCTACATAAACCAAAACAACTAGTAAATCACCACCTTCAGACTTAATGTATAGATTGATGTCAACAATACCTTTCTTGAACCCTTTGTCTTGTAAATTTTTTTCCAGACTATAATACCAAGCTCGTGGTGCTTGTTTCAGTCCATATAAAGCCTTCTACAACTTGCAGACATAATCAGGATTATCTGTCAATGAGAATACTTCAGGTTTCTCCATATATACTTCTTCCTCTATATATCCATTAATAAATGTTGACTTAACATCCATATGATACACTTTAAAGTTATTATGACAGGAATATGCAAGAAACATTATGATGGCTTCCAATCTTGCCACTGTTTCAAAGGTTTCATCAAAATCCTATCCTTCAACTTGTGCATACCCTTTACAGACCAATTTGGCTTTATTCCTAACAAATTTTCATTTTTCATTCATTTTATTCTTAAACACCCATTTGGAACCTATTACATTCTTATCTTCAGGTCTAGGAACAAGCTCCCAAATATTTTTCTTCTCAATTTGGTCAAGATCTTCATTCATAGCTCTAATCCAACCATCATGCTTCCTTGCTTCATCAAAAGTTTTAGGTTCAATCATAGATAGAAAAGCAACATGATATTGTTCTGATTCTTTAGTCATTTTCCTTCTTCTCTGAACTCCTTTATTTATATCTCCAATTATTTGATTTCCAGGACGATTCTTTCTGACAATTTTGAAAGGTGGTTTTGTTTCTTTCTGCTGATTTGTGTCAACCTGAGTATTTGAGTCTTCATCTGATTCATATTATTCTCTTTCTGATCCTTGGACCTATTCATCTTCAACTTCAACTATATATTTTGTGCTTGGTTCAATACTGTTTACATTACATACTGAGATTTCTTCATCAATTTTTATGTCGATACAATCAACCAATTTATGAAGCCTCTTATTATAACATCTGTATCCTTTACTGCTTGTATCATAACCTAAGAAGATACCTTCATCAGCCCTGTCATCATATTTTCCAATATTTTCATCATTATTCTTGATGTAACATTTACTCCCAAAGACTTCAAAATGTTTGATTGAAGCAGGTCTTCCAAACCACAGTTCATAAGGAGACTTGTCACTGTGTGGCCTAAGATGAGATTTGTTAAGGATATGAACAACTGTATGTATTGCTTCCACCCAATACATCTGAGCAATATTTCTTTCATTCATCATTGATCTTTCCATCTGCTGAATCGATCTACTCTAGCTCTCAACTACTCCATTTTGTTGTGGAGTCCTTGGAATAGTGTATTCTCATTTGATTCCATGTTTATCACAAAAATCTTTGAAGTTCCATGAACTGTACTCTCCTCCTCTATCAGATCTTACTGCCTTCAATCTTTTTTCTGTTTGATTCTCAGTCAGAGCCTTAAACACTTTGAATTTTTCAAATTCTTCAGATTTGTGTTTCAAAAATGCAACCCATGCTAGTCTAGAATAATAATCAATAATCAACATAAAATAGTTTTCTTTTCATGAACCTTCTTTTCTTGATGGTCCAAATAAATCCATATGTACTAACTGGAGAATTTTTTCTGTTGAAGGAAAGTTTTTAGATTTGAACTGTGTCCGAGTAAGATTTCCTATTTGGCAAGGTTTATAAACAAAATCATATGGCTTTGATATCTTTGGAAGATATATTACTTCCCCACTGTTTCTAATATTGATTATATGATAAAAATTTAGGTGTCCAAGTCTCCTATGTCATAGCCAACTTTCATCATACTTTCTTAAGTGGCATTCTTCTTTTTCTTCTTTTAACACATAGACATTGTTTTTTGTTCTTATGTCTTTTGCAATTAGTTGTCCTGAATTCACAGATTTTATTCTACAATCTTTAGAAGTAAAAACAACTTCACATCCTCGGTCATAGACTTGACTAACACTAAGAAGATTATGTTTCAGACCATCTACAAACAACACATCTTGAGATTTTCCTTTTCCATTACTCAGACTTACCATTCCTTTACCTTTTATTTTTCCTGGTGCATCATTTCCAAAAGTTACATTCCCTTATTTTCTTTCACTTAGAGTTAGAAACTTACTTTTGTATTTTGTCATATGTTTGGAACATCCACTATCAATATACCAAGGATTATTTTGTCTTTGGGCTGATAACACTAATCCACACTTGTCATATTCTTTCTTCTTCCAAACCTTGAAATTTGCAGTAGTGGGATTCAAATCTAGCTTATAATTCCTTAAGCGACAATCTGCAACTTTGTGTCCATAGTTATGGAAGACGTAACATTCTGGTTCACAGAATAACAGATCATAGAAATCGTTATGCTCATAATTGTTTTTATTTTTCACATGCATCCTTTTCCCATCCATCACATGATTTATAGTCTGCGGTTGTTTGTTTCTTGGATGTCTCAATATTTGTTGTGGCAGATAATTATTCCTTGAGTATCTTGATTGCTCATATCTAAATATTAAAGAAGAAGTTATATCGTTGTGACCAAAGTTAGAACAGAAAAAACAATATCCATAGAAACATCCTTTGTAGCTGGAAAAATATTGTCTTCTTTGAGCGGGTGGATTTCTTCCATGCTGATAATTTCTTTGATCTACAGATTTGGTTCTTGTACTTTTTATTTCATTCCTTTTTGGTGGTTGATTTTCTTTCTTTAATTCTGCAGAGTGGTTGTTGTCACTGATTGTAGATTTGACAAACTTGATAGATTATTTAATACTTGGATTATCACTACTTCATCCTTCTTCATAGCCCAAGCCATCTTTCAACTTTGGATTCCTTTGCTGATTTAGAATGGAATTTAATCCTTCTAATGCTTTAATACTTGATAGATTTTGGTGATATAATGCCTTAATCTTCTCCATCTCTTTTTTGGTTCTTACTATCTCTTCTTCCAAGGCTTCACATCTCGATTTCTTCTCTGATAATTGTTGTTTCAGAATGGCCTCTTTTTTATTTTCCTCTTCTAAATCCACTTTTAGTAAGGAAACGTCTTCATCAGGTTTTTTACCAATCATTTCAAACTACATCAACAATTGTTTTTGTTTTCTCTTCTTAAATCTGAGTCTGTCAATTTCTTCCAAAGCACTGATTAATTCACCTTCCATATCCACCACATCTTCTTCATCATCCATGTCACCTACTATGTGTTTATCATCAAGATATCCCATATACATAAGCATAAAATCATTCACTTTGTCTTCACAGGATGAATCACTATCTATGTCTTATGAGGAGTCATCATTGTTTGCACACAAAATTTTATTTTTACTATGTTTCTTAAATTTGTATTTCTTTTCATCATCAGAGTTCTGGTCCTTTTGGTCCTTTTTCTTGTGAGGACACTTAGATGAAAAATGACCTATTTTACCACAGTTAAATCATTTGAAGGGAAGTTTCCCTTGGTATTTGTCTAATCCTTTCTTTAACCTTCTCACAAATTTTTCCTCAATATCATCTAGTTCTGAATCAGTATTCTTGTCTTCTTTAAAAGATGCTTCTCTAGTAATGGATTTATCTTTTCTAATTCTCATTTCATATGTAGTTAGAGTTCCTAGGAGTTGATCAATGGACAAAGTTTTAAGATCATTTAGTTCTTCTATTGTAGAGACTTTTGGATTAAATTTATCAAGCAGAGATCTTAAAATATTATGAACTAAAAATGATTTTTCAATCTTCTCACCAATACCCTTCATGGAATTCACAATTTCTTCAACTCTTAAAAAATACTTTCTAACTATTTCATCTTCATTCATCTTTATTTTTTCAAATTTCAATCTATATGTTTGAAGTTTGGCATCTTTTACTTTCTCGTTTCCTTCATAACTGATAATAAGTTTATCACAAATTGCTTTGATAGATTCAAGATGCATCACCTTTACAAACTCAGCTTTAGCAAGTCCATTCAAGATAGCATTCATTGGCTTTGCATTGAAACTAAATTCTAACTTATCATCTTTAAAAGCTAGCACAACAGGCTTTATATATCCAGTTTCTACTACATACCAAACATCATCACCTAAGGCCATTATGTATGTTCTCATTCTAACGTTCCAGAAGGAAAAACTTGTTCCATCAAATAGAGGAGGCTTATTGGCTGAAGTCCCTTCATGACTTTTCATGTTTAAGCTTATAGATCTACCTTTAATTAAAAGGCACCCGCTCTGATAGAAATTGTTGAAATTACTAAGATAACTGAGAGGGGGGGGGTTGAATCAGTTGTTATTGTGCTTAAACAATTTATGACTATTCAAACAATTTTTAATCTCTTCCAAGTGACCATCAATATTATACAAGATATGAACAACATAAATAATGAACATCAGTCACACATAAGATATACACAAAGACATATTTTCATGAGAAAACCCATAATGGGAGAAATCCTCTTCTTCTTCGAATGATAGGGATTACTTTAAGTTTTGTACATCATCTATATTTTAACACCAACTCAAAATGAGGCTACCACCTCAGTTTTACAAGATGAAACTCACTGAGAACAACAACTCTCTGGTTTCTCTAGCACCCACTAGAAGGAAGAACCAACTCCCTGAGTGTTCCAGCACCAAATGGATGGAAGCACCTACTTCCACTTATACAAGCACCAACTTGCATATAGAAAACTCTATGTTTTCCCAAGCACCACCCTGCCACCCTATTTTCTAGCCACAACTAGATGAAAGATTCAACTTCCAGTATTCAAGCACAAACTTGAATAAAAGAGGACTACAATCCTCCCTAGCACCACCTACCTCCCTAGTTATAAATAAATGATTGAATAACAAACAATACAGATATATCAATTATTACCACTTCTTCTCTATTCTGCACTTCTTCTCTGCTTCACTATTCTTCTTCTTTGTTCATACTTGACTTGACTTGTTGTCTCTTTCTATCTATTATTTATTTGTTCCTCTCAAGATATTTGGTATGTGTTGATTCTTCTCTCTTCACCTTTTCTATTTTTTTCATCTTCTGTTTCTCATCTCTGAGTTTCATCTCACACTGTGCATACTGTGATTTTTCTTTCTCCCAGTTGAACTCATTTTTCAGTGAGAACAACCAACCTCACACAGTCATGTAATTTCTCTTTTACGCTCTCCACCAGTTCAGTTACACCTTGAATCTCCAAAGAGATGCCTCGGAAACTGAATCGCTAAATGTCCAAGAACTGTGATTTAGTTCAGCTAACTATATCGTAACAGAAAAATTAAGCGTGAAGTGAAATAGTAGCCCTTCGATCAGATTCCCAAATAATCATCATTGTTGGATTACATCCGCAGGGTCTCGCATTTATCCCATATGACCACTGGATGTGACTGAATTCTAAACATAAAGTGATTTCACCATTTCGCATTTCGGGTGATCTTGTTATGAGACATCTCGACTCTCCCATGTCACGATCTCCAAAATGGAGCTTAGTTGGGCTAGCTCCTTCCTTTCATATGACCACTAGTTGTGACTAAGCTCTTATCCAAAAGGTGCTTCATGGCTCGTGACTTCGGGGATCTTGGTATGAGGTGTCTCGACTCTCCCAAGTCATGATATCCAAAATACTCCATATCAGATCAACTTTTCAGATCTCTCCCTTTGATGGACAACTGTGATCATGTCACCATTTCACATTTCATGATTTCCTGCTATGAGTTGCCTCATAACTCCCAACTTGTGAAACTTTGAAATGGAGCTTAGAAGCATGCTAGCTCCTCCCTTCATCCTTTGACGATGTGACCTTGGCTATGACCATGGGCCAAACATTCAAGCACTTTGCTTGTCAGATCAACGATCCAGAACTTTGGTGATCCAACGATCCAATTCATTTCACGACTTTGCATGTCGTGAGTTCCTGTGTCATATTCCTTTGACTCCTCCAATGTGAAGGTCAGTGAAATTCCAATCAATCGCCTTGTGTCCTCTATCTTTAATGGCCAGGATTGTTTCGTGACTTCGTGTATTGCGAGTTTCCACACTAGGCTCCTTTGACTCCTCCAATATGAAAGTCATTGAAATTCCAATCGCTCGCCACATGTCTTATGGCTCCAACCGCTAGGATTGTTTCACGACATCGCGTCTGGTCTCCCTAGACAATCAATGGTCCAGATCTCTCCTCAATCCAATGACTCAGATCATGTTACGACTTCTCACTTCTGAGTTCCTGCAACTCTGCCTTTGACTTCTCCAACTCGCAATTCAGCGAAATGCTGATCTTTTGCCATGTTTCATCTCTGAAGATGGACCATTATGATGCCTTCAGAACTTGTCTCGTGCGCTTTCCTTAGGATCCAACTTTTGTTGGTCTACGTACTCAGATCTAGCAACTGAGATATGATCTCCTCATCTGTGCTTCCTCCTATCTGAATTCATATCTGAAGACCATCAGGAATTTGGGATGGGTGATCCAACGATCATTGTTGAGCTTACGCTTCTGGTATTTCCATGTCATTATCTCTATGCTACTGATCTTTTTGTCATCGACAACCAAGTATACTCTCATCATTCCGATCTTTCCATCAATGAAAAACAAGCATACTCTGCCTTATGTCTATAAATATGCCAACAATATGGTATGGAGACATTATCATTTACCTCCAAACCCAAACTTTTTGGCCTGATGTTTCTATTATAGATCGTCTTCATATTCAGTATCAATCCCGTCAATAGATTATCCTTGGAGATACCCTTTACCGTCATGGTATTGATTCCATATTTTGATGTTGTCTAACCTATGATGAAGCTGAGAAATATTTGAATGAATGTCATTCCAGAGCATGTA
Organism: Picea engelmannii; assembly: GCA_009831015.1. Lineage (NCBI taxonomy): Eukaryota > Viridiplantae > Streptophyta > Pinopsida > Pinales > Pinaceae > Picea > Picea engelmannii. The sequence goes on along the minus strand of ML812062.1, from coordinate 140,074 downwards.
GCATCCATATGTCTGGGTATGCCACTACCCAAAATATCTTAAGATCTGGTTACTTTATGGCCTTCACTGTTTAAATATTTCATAACAACCATCTAGAAATTCCACGCTTGTTAAACATATGCCAATAATATTTTATCTCATCCTGATCCTCTTTACCCTGTATTTTCCGTTGGTCCATTCGATAAATGGTGCATTAACTTCATGACATGTAACCCTCACTTGGCCAGGGGGGGCATGGATACATTATCGTAGCCATGGATTATTTCACTAAATGGGCCAAGGCGATGCCTACATTTGATAACACCGGGAAAACTACAGCATTGTTCATATTCAATCATATTGTTACTAGATTTGGTGTCCCTCAAGCCATCATCACTAACCATGGTAGTCATTTTCACAATTTCAGATGCTTGAAATTACCGAGAAGTTGGGTCTTCGACATGAAATCTCAACACCTTACTATCCATAGGCCAACAACCAGGTTGAAGCAATTAACAAGGTTCTTACTACTATGCTTCGACGGATGATAGGAATTCACAAGTGAAGCTGGCACATGATGCTCTTCTTGGCATTATGGGCCTATCAGACATATGTTAAATCTGCCATAGGGTTCACACCTTTCCATTTAGTATATGGTATTGAATCTATTATGTCGACTAAATGTGAAATCCCATCTTTGAAACTAGTTTTCGAACTTCTCCCTAAAACTACAATTGGCGAGGAACGTCTCTTGTATTTGATGCAATTAGAAAATACTCTTCGTGATGTTTCCTTAGTCATTGAAACTCATAAGAAGCATTTCAAATCTCAATATGACAAGGATGTTAAACCATGTGTTTTTTATGAGGGTGATTTGGTTCCCCTTTACGAACAAGATCGTGACTTATTAGGGGTCGGTAAATTCAGTCCCATGTGGCGTGGCCCTTATATTGTGAAACGAGTGTTGGATAAAGGGGCTTATGAGCTAGTAGATTATGATGGAATTCCTTTGGGTGAACCCCAAAATGGGATTTACTTGAATAGGTACTATGCTTAAACTATTTTTGCATGAGTTTTGTGTATTTTTAGTGTATCATACTCTAGTGTGATTTTTTTTTTTGTGTTCCGCCTTTTAGCTTCTTACCTTGCATTGTGCTTGGTTTCTAGATGTCAGTGTATTCGCTACCCTATATTGTCTTTGTTGATGGTGCTAGTCACAGTACTCAAAACCTAACATCTGTTGCATGGGAAATCTATGCACCTACGAATGAGTTGATCAGTCTACACGATGTGTTCCTTGGTCGTGCAACAAATAATATCACGGAATATAGCGCAGTTATCGAATTATTAACTGACACCATTTCATTTGAAATCCTTCATCTTATTGTATAACTTGATTCACAGTTAGTAGTGTTGCAATTGAGTAACATTTATTCCATACGAAGTCCTACTTTGTTACAAGTATACTTAAGAATTCTTCTCTTGGAAAGAAATTTTGATTATATTGAGTATCAACATATTCCTAGATGTCTAAACACATTGAAAACTGCATTGGCTAATTATGTGTTAGATTGAAATTTCAGAAATTTATAAATCCAAACACACATTTAAAAAAAAAAGACAAGTAAGCCGGTAGGAACTTTATATTAATATGAAAAAAGTTACAAAAAGTGTTTTTCCAAGGACCAAAATATCAAAAGAGTGAAGCTCATGGATTCATATACAAAATCATCAAGGATGATACTCATTGTAACAAACAACTTCCCGTGCTACTCTACAGAGTAGTCAACAAATAGATGTCGATATGCCAACTGTATGGTGTTGGTAGTGACGAGGAAACTCATCCACCATGATATCAGGGATGTTCATGGTTAATCCCTCTAGGTTTTTCTTAATGATCTCCTCAATATTCTTGGCAGCAACTCCTCGACCCACTATAACACTTATCTCTCCTCACCTCTGAATGGGAGATGATCCTAGAGGATGATAAGGTGCCACATCTCCATTATTGAGAGCACTTGATTAGTCCTGGATAAATGATAAAACATTTTATATAATTAAAATATCAAAAACATCATATAATGAAAATTTCCTTCTTACCTATGTCTCCCCACTGAGATGCCTCGGGAATATCTAAGTCAGGATCCCCACGAAAGTCCATCCCAGCATAAGCATAATCCTCCACCATCATTAGTTGACCTCTCAGCTATTGGAAGAAAGCTTCGTCATACTTGATGATAGGCACACCACCGTGACGAGCCATCAAATCCACCCATATTTTCATCCATGGATCTTGTGGAGAGATTATGCCCCACTCCACCTATATACGTAATACAGGGACCCTATCCAAGAAGAAGGACGCTAAAATGGATCCATAACCAAACTGTTTCAACCGACCATTCTGACACTTTGTCAGTTGTTTTTTCATGTTCTTTAAGACACCCTCACACCAATTGAAGACTCAGGGCTCCATACACTCTATGGTGTACTGAAAGTGTCTTTACAAATCCATGTGAGGATCCACACTCCTTTCCATATTGGTGATAGTATAGAGGATGGTTCTCAATGGTAAATCTTGAACATCCCTAATGGAAAACTTAACACTATGATCTTATGTACCTAGCACGCAATGGTGTTTAACATAGTAATCCATGGGTTCTCTCCCACCCCTGATTCCCAAGAATGATACCCAAGAGCCTCGGTGAGATAACCTCGTCAGAAAATAAATGTCATCTATATCCAAGGTGAGTGTATGCAAACCCACGTGAAAGGCTTGTTCATTTACATCCCACATGTGGACTAGATACTCCAACAATCTCAGTTGGGCTCTCATGCCCTAAATTTTGAATAAATTGAGTAAACTATACTCTTGGAGTGCAATGGAATTGCCCATGTCATTCCCGAAAAAATAGTCTTCTTCCTCATGCTCCCGTTCCCTCCACTTGAGCATTTTGACTGAGGAAAACCTTCCAAGTAACATCAAAAGATGATTAGAGTAATAAAAAATCAGTTCTTGGAAGTTTTACTAACTCATTTTTTCTTTTCAAAAATTGAGTTATGGTCATCTCAGGGCTTTGATTTTACGCATAGAGATGTCATCGCACCTTGGATATGAGTACCCTACGACGATTTGAGATTGTTGCAGTTCACGATACTGTGAACCTGCGACAATCTCAAAGCAGAGTGACCTCCAAATTTTTTACCTAAACTCAAAATTAAACCAATAAAATTGAAATTTTAAACCATGAAAAGAGAAAGGGGCAAGAGATTACCTTTTTCACGGAAGTGGTTTGCGAAATGGTCCACTAGGTGCTCCGAAATCGACGCTTGAAATTTGGAAGAAAAAGGGGGTTTTGGGCACTATTTGGGTGAAATTTAAATATGAAATGGTAAATGGGTTATTTTGACCTATTTTATTACTTTTCACTATATTTTATTGCAAAATTAAATTATTTTTTATATTTTACCTATGCCCTAAAGTATAACCAACTTCACAAAGTGTTTTCTATTACAGATTGAAAGATCTAAGGATGATACATTTGACAAGGATCCACCATTTTTTGTTTTTTTGTGTGTTTTTCTTATGTACAGATGCTTTTAGGGTTTTTTAGGAAAATCTCCAAGTAGAGTCTCAATTCTTTCTCATGCTCGTGAAACCATGAGAATACAATCGAGTAACCTTTTATCATTTTTTCAAACTCGCATTGGTAATATGAAAAAATGAACCCTATGGAGTATCCTTTAAGCCCTTTTCAAGCTCCCTAAACACGAAAATATAGCCAAGAGACCTTTTTTTTTCACACTCGTAAAAGCATTTGAAGAAAACATTTGATGAGAGGTAGATTGTCTCTTTTTCGGTCTCGTCAAAATAAATTATGAAAAAAACATTATATATTTCTCTTTAAGTGTTTTTTAGACTCTCTAAACATGAAAAACCCATGAGTTTTATTTCTCTGGACTCGTAAAACAAGCATCGAAAGGACCCTATGGGATCAAACCACTCCTTCTTAGGGTTCGTTAAACATACTCTGAGGGATTCATCTGAAGGATGAGCTTACATTACAAGCATATGTTATCCTCCTCAATATTGCGTAAAAATAAAGAGGTACTCACCAGAAATGGTGGGGGAAAATTGGGAAATAAATGTGTATTTGTATTTGTGTTAGTGGCAATATAGTCACTCTTGAACATGACACCCCTCTTCATCACTGTACCCGGGTTGGGAAATCCATTTTTATCTCATTTTACCATCCACAAGCTCATATGTTGGGTCCTCCTTGAGTCAATTCTTCTAATACAATTTTCATTTCATTCATATGTTCAAGAGAAGTCCAACCTAAACAATCCTTCTATCGAGTCGGCCATCTGCAGTTCTAATTTTTCTACCATGTCAGCCTTCCCTGAGTCATTTTTGAACCATTTTATACTCTAATATACTTCAAATATATTACATATTTTGTGTCATTTATGGGGGATACATTAAGGCCCTCCTATGACGAGTCTTTTTCTATTGACTTCAACTCATTATCCAGGAACATGACTTAGAAATCACATTAGTACCTTGGATCCTGCATGCCTCAATGGAAGGTCTCTTCGCTTTCAATAGTGATTTCACATCATTGGACCCTGATTGGAATATTTCATCGAGTGTTTGAATTCAACTCATTCATTCACATTTTTTGGATTGTACTAGAGTACCTTGGGATTCATTGACATCAATCGTGATTTCCCTAGCACTTGTTAACAATTTTCATTAATGATCAGTAATCAAGTGGTTTCTACCATGTTCGACTTCAACACCTGTAATCACATGGCTATATTCATACTTAGAGAATATGGAAATGAAGACACTGGATCTCATCATATCGGTCCAGGTTGCAATAGAGTATTCATAAGTTTTTATTGACACATAGATCCACTGTGTACATCTCCTGGCTATGTCCAAATATGAATTCTTTAAAGAGCATAGATCCACATTGTATTTTGTGTGGCTATGTTGAATCATGCTGACATGGATCCATAGTGTATGTTTAGTGGCCATGATTCACTTGACACTTATGATTAGAGTCACTTGTAGTCTGAGTATGGGAATTTCTACCTCAGTAGATGGTATATTATTATGTAGATGCTTGATTGTTTGCAGGTTCTCGATCGATGCGCTCCTTGTTTTCGACACACACATTATACAAAGTATTTCAGCTGTCACAGGTTCCAACTTCATACTTTGGGGGGGATTCTATTACACATTATTTTGGTCACCCCAGTGATCAACTAATGACATGTGCATAACTCACTTCCATGTTCCTTGAAAACAGTAAAAGAGACTTTCTCCATGAGAAAAGTGGTTTTCTTTTCCTTCCTTAAAAACTATGACAAGGGAGATCGTCGCACCCTTCTCTATTCTTGGGGTGAAAAGATGCTTGATAATCGCACACTGCACAAATGAAGGAATGCAGCGTCGTCACAGGTTTCCTATGCATAGGGTGTGACGATGCTTAAACAAGGGAAAAGTAAAAAATAGCGAATGTTCTAGGAGGAAATAATCTAGAAGATGAGGTGGCCTCCGATCGGTTTGGATCTTACTCACTTCTCTGATTTAGTGGGATCATCCTAATCTCCTCATCCATCCATATTTCACCCTATATAAATAGGGATATTTTATGGAAAAGGTTAAGGTTTCCAAAGACTTACATATGCATGAAGAGTTATACTATAGATTATACTTGAGATAGCTTTTCTTTAGCTCTCTAAGTCAGATGGTGGATCTTCTTCATCAAATGCATTGGAGCAAAGGTCTGTGTGTTGGATAAAAAATCCATTGGAAGGGACCTTGAAACATCAAGGCATGGCTTGTATTCTCCACTTCCATTTAATATAATGTAGCAATACATATCTTCACTATAAAGGTGTATTTACTTTTATTTTATAACTCATTGATCTTATACATAGAATTCATTGTAATATATATATCTTTGTTCTGTCTCTTTGTTGGTTTGTTCTTCTTAAATAGGTTCACCATCCCGTAAATCCAACATGGAGTGACAAGGAAGACACTAGCGAGGATAAAGTGTCATTTAAAAGGTATGCCATTTGTCCCTCTCTAAACTAGTTTATATGACAATGAAGTCTAAGGTGATATTTGTATTATGTCTTGTTTTGTTCTAGCTTCCTGTGGAAATTAGGGAGATTATTTTGTGTCCACACTTATCGATTTGTCTCATAACAACAGGCTTCAGGGTTTGCGAGGTTCAAGATTACATATCCCATGTTTTGTGATATACATTTTTCACCCAAAGTTCTTTGATCTACATTTTGACCATCATATTTTTCGCGAGTTGCAAGCCCTTAATATTTTTATTCCTTCTACATGCAATTTCAATCGACTTCCTTTCTACACTTAACATATGCTTGATCATCCTTAACCGTGAGTTGGTGGGTTCATGAAATTTTTTATATTAGAATTCTCTCTTGTCCATCCCCGTAGCCTAAAAACTATCCCCTCAAATTCTGTTGACCACAATTTTACCTCATCCCCTCTTATCCCATCTCCCATACTTAGCCAAATTCTCAAAGCTGTTCCAAGGCATGAGAATCAGTGAATGAGAATATGACACATGGAAGCAATCAAGGGTGATGACATGCAAAGATGATTTGTACCATTCCCATGATGATACATGGATGTGACTCATTTATGACATGGAATGAGGTGGATTATGACGTGATTCCAAAATATTATTATATTATTCGACAATTTTCCAAGGGTCAAATCCTTCAAGCTCCCTAACTTTTTCTCTTCTTGTGTTTCTTTCTAAGTTATCAAACACTTAGTATTATATATTAAGAATAATATAATATACCAATGCATGTGGGATAGGATTGTAAACCAAAAAGTCGAATTTTATGAAGGGAAGCACGAAAATCAATCCAAAGGCTCAGCTTTTCCCATCAATTTTGATAGACGGTGGTTGAGTGTTGATCTTGCAGAGGCCATAACTTGAGCTACGTGTGTCGTGATCATGCAAATTGTATACCATTGGAAAGGTATTTCGATGTATAATATGGTGGTATAGTTTTCATGTTATGAAAGTTGATATATTTGTCTCAAAAATTAAAATATCAGTCAGATTCATTTTTAATGGGTCTTTGTGACAACTCAAGTTCACAAGTTCATATCTTGATATCCGAGCAATGGATTTGTGTAAATTTTATATCAGTAGAAATATGAGATGATTAAGAGCACATAATATATGGTTTACATGGTTAAAAATTGTTATTTCACGTATATAAAATTAAATTACAGTCATCCTATTTTAAATGGGAATTAATTAAATTGTGAAAATAAAAGTTTATTTAAAAGATTTTATTAAAAAGGAAAAGGGACCCATTTTATATATGTATGTATTGATGATATAATTTCATTAACGAGGAATTAATGAGGAACTAATTAAATGGAATTTTTCAAGAAGAAACTTGTATGGGAATTTCAAGAAAGGAAGAAACCCTAACTACTCGGGTAGTTAGAAAATCTCTTCTTAAAAAGGGAAGAGAGGCTTCATCCAAAAGAAGGATTTAGTATTGTTATAGGGGCAAGGAAGAATATCAGAGGAATAAAAAATACATCCATGGATACACAATCAAATTTCTGATCAAAATAAAGAAATATTCATCTTCTCCATTTTTTTTATATATATTCTTCTACACCACTTCTCATAGTTTTATGCTTGAATCTCAAAGTTGGGCACAAGGTTCAGTTTTCAAGTCTTATTATTATATTATTCTAAGATGTTTTATTATATGATCATGGAGTATTTGTAGCCACTTTTATGTTTGTCAAATATTTTTTAATGAAGAAAATATTTAATAAATAAAACTCCACAAATAAGTGTTTCAGGGTTGATCTCGATGGTGCTTTGTAACCTTGTTTTCAGAATATAAAGTATTTGAGGTTGGCATATCAAATAATCTTTTGATCTTGATTGCAGTACTCTGCTAAAATTCTTTGAGATGATAAAAATTTTCTCTGCTATGAAGAATATATAGATGTATTTAGATATTATTAAGAATATTGTGTGTGATGTTGATCACAATTTAATTATGATGTTGAAGCCCTCCTTCAATATTTTCTAATGAAAAGGCCTTTGTTTCACATAAAGATCATATTGGGTTATTGAAGAACCATTCTCATATAAATCCGAGAAAGAAATATTTGTGGTTTGTTTTCTATCACTCTCACTGCTCCAAGATATTCAAAGATGTATCTTTTAGCCAAAGAGGAGAACCACCTCTCTAAAAATGAAGGGGGAATAATGTCATCATGGGGTTGTCGTTTCAGTCCTGATGGATTCAAGAGTCCACATTTTTGGCGGCCATACTAGGGAACGATTTATTTTCGATAGATATGATACATTTTGGATAATATATTATTGGAAGACTAGAAGCAGTCTAGTTGTAGTTTGAGAAAAAAATTAGAGATTGATTCAAGATGAATTGGGTTTTGGAGAACCTTGTTCAAAGAACATTGAAAGGCCTTGAAGGTTTATTATTGAAATTTCAGTCACAAATCAGTTGTGAAAAATTTTATGGAACCATAAAACTACCAATATTTGGGAGGATGATCTCCATGACAATTCCATCCTCAAAACTCAATATCTTAAAGAAATATGCCTCGGTGACTTGACTAAAAATATATCATAATTTCAAGAAGATGTATATGAAGACTCCTCTGAGGAATTTTTCTCATTCTATTAAGAGATTACACCTTCTCCATCAACAGAAGTTGTTCAAGGAACAGTAAAAGCATAAGGTATCCAAAGAAAGAAAAGGTTGCTCAGAATCCCACTGAGTTTGCAAGGAGAAGTTCACCCCTTTCCAGATATTTCCATGGACAAATTTTCGACATTCTGTGGTAATGTTTCAGAAGATGAAAAGAAAAATTTGATTAAATTTGACAGTGATTGTGAAATTTTTAATGTGTCTCAAAATGATGTTGCATGCCAATTATTTATCTTGACTTCAAAAGATGATGTCAGTGAATGGTTTTATTCATTGATGCCCAGAACCATCACTAGTTGGGATTTACAAGAAAACTTGTTTGTCAAAAGATATTTCTCAAGAAAAGATCCATATTATATTTTCTTGAAGTTGGTTGAAATCGGGATGAACAAAGAAGAAACAATTAAATATTTTTCTTTCAGATTTATGAAAGTTATTCATGATATTCCTCATGAAATGTTTCCAAATGATGTCACTATTTTCAGTTGTTACAAAAATGCTTTGCCCAAAAATTTGACATTTCTATTGAGGAAATAAGGAAAACACATTTGGAAATAATTAATGTAATGAGCTCAACTCATTGAAATATTTGTTCTTGAAACCAGTGCCAACATATTAGACCCCCCGAAATTTATCCAAGACAATGGAGGAAAGAATTTAGAAGAAAAACTTGAGGAAAGAAATGATTTTTTTTTTTTAGATCCTGATCTTGAAACATAAAATGAAAAAACTAAATTTCTAATTCAATAAGAACACCATCCTTTATATGATTCATGGGAGGTAAATTTCAACCTCTCATATGCTCAATTTGAGAATTATGATTATAACAAAATCAAGGATGAATATGAAGACTTAATTCAGTTTGAAAATATTGTAGAAAAGTCTCAAATAATACAACCAATGTACATTGAGCCACAAAAACAATGTTTACTTTGGATTGATAGAAATCATCACTTTACATCAGATTTGTATTATGTTGATTGTTTTCCTGAAGAAGAGTTTCGTGAAGAAAGTATTTTACAAGCATCAAAGGAAAGACATTTTTCAGCAAGAGGAATCATGGATGATACATTTTATTTCCAAAGATCACGAATTTATTTATGAACAACACAATATGTCCTTACAGTTCCCTAGAAAAGTTCACCAACATTTCACCATTGCAACCTCATTACAAAGACATGATCATTGTACAAAGGAAGAATTCCTTCAAGGAATTGATGTTGAATCATAAATCTTAGATGTGGTTGATGATAAGGAAAAAGATGAAATTATTCTCACATTGGAAACTCCTTATCCAATCAAAGAACACAATATTATTGAGCAAATAAAAGTTGATTTAATTGAATCATGGTTCCAAAGCATTGTTGGCCAAGAAATACAATCACATTTCAAGAACATCTTGCCCAGTCTCATTACAATATACTTTGGGAATTGTTTTTATCATTTGGTATCCGCCTCAACATATTGACCAATTCAGGAGCTCATTCTACAAGTTGGTTGGATGCTTGAATAGCTCCATTGGAAATCTTCCTACACCTAAGGTGCCCCTTTCTTTCAAGTAAGTTAGGGTAGGTAGGTCATATTTGTATATATTTTTTTTCAATGTTGCATAATAAGGCAGTCTTTATATTGAAGTTTGAAGATAAATCCATGAAGTAAGAATAACTTCAAGATTTCATTTTGAAGATGACTCCATAGCCCAATGGAGAAGGCAGCTAGTCTTGAGATTCTGTTGTTCTCAGCAACCCACATGGGGTGACTGTCCCACAGTTGGAGCTAGTTGTTGACCAAAATTTAGTCATCTATATTTTCTTTCTCTTGGATTCGTAAAAGCATTCATATCAAAAGAATACATTTTTTGAACTTTTATAAGTTCACTCTGCAGCCCTCAATCTCAAATTCCTCATGCACTTTTTGGATTAGAAATCCACTTCTATATGCTTAAGTTATTCAAGTTCTGGTCTAAAGGTCCAAAGGAGAGATTTTGAAGAATATTTCTAAGTATCATGTTCTCCTCTCCATTTTCGATTTTTTTCTAAGTATTCTCATCACTTATTTCTCTCACCTTTCACCTCTATCCATATCAACACTTAACCATTTTTCCACTTGTTTTCCTCTTTCTTTTATCCTCTCTTCTCTCCCTTTCTAGTTACTATACTTAGTCATTTTTTGAAAACCACGGGTTCGCGGGTTGTCGGACTTGTGAATCCTCATATCCAACCCACATTCTCACATATCGAGTATGACTGACCGCAACATTATTCTATACTTAGTCGTTTTTGCAACCGCGAGTTCCTGGGATCACAGGGTTCAAGATTTCATATCCCATGTTCCGCGATATACATTTTTCACCCAAAGTTCCGTGATCTACATTTTCACCATCATATTTTTCGTGGGTGACAAGACCGTAATATTTTTATTCCTTATACATGCAAGTCTGACCGACCACCCTTCTATGCTTAACATATGTTTGATCATCCATAACTGTGGGTTGCAGGTTCATGAAATGTTTTATATTTGAATTCTCTCTTGTCCTTCCCAGAAGCCTACAAACTATCCCCTCAACTTCCATTCACCACAATTCTCCCTCATCCCCTCTTGTCCCATCTCCCATGCTTAGAAAAACTCTCAAAGTTATTCCAAGGCATGAAAACCAACGAATGAGAATATAACACATGGAAGCAATACATGTGATGATATGTGGAGATGATGTGGACCATTCTCATGATGATACATGGATTTGATTCATTTGTTACATGGAATGAGGTGGACGATGACGGGATTCCAAAAAAGTATTATATTATTCGATAATTTTCCAAGGGTCGAATCCTCCAAGCTCCATAATTTCTTCTCTTCTCGTGTTTCTTGCTAAGTTATCAAAAACTTAGTTTTATATATCATGAAGAATATAATATCCCAACGCATGTGGGATATAATTTTAAACCAAAAGTCTAATTTTATGAAGGGAAACACAAAAATCAATCCAAGGGCTGAGATTTTCCCATCAATTTTGATCGACGGTGGTTGAGTGTTGATCTTGCAGAGGCCATAACTTGAGATTTGGGTGCCAGAATCATGCAAATTCTATAACATTGGAAAGGTATTTCTATGTAGAATATGGTGGTATAGGTTTCAAGTGCTGAAAGTTGATATATTTTTCTCATAAATTAAAATATCAGTCAGATATATTTTTCTCATAAATTAAAATATCAGTCAGATACATTTTTAATGGGTCTGCGTGACAACTCAACTTCACAAGCTCATATCTTGAGATCCAGACAATGGATTTGCATAAAATTTATATCAGTGGAAATATGAGACAATGAATATAACATCAAAGGTGTTTTACATGGTTAAAAAATTGGTTTTCACTTCCATTAAATTAAATTACTTTCGTCCTATTTTAAATGGGAATTAATTAAATTGTGAAAATAAAAGTTTATTTAAAATCTTTTATTAAAAATGGAAAGGGACCCATTTTAGATATGTATGTATTGATGATATAATTTCATTAATGAGGAATTAATGTGGCACTAATTAAATGGAATGTTTAAATAAGAAAATTGTATGAAAATTTAAAGAAAGGAAGAAAACCCTAACAACTCAGGTAGTTAGAAAATATCTCCTTAAAAAGGGAAGAGAGGCTTCATCCAAAAGACAGATTCAGTATTTTTAGAGGGTGAGGGGTATAATATCAGAGGAAGAAAAAGTACATCCATGGATACACAATCAAACTTCTGATCAAAAGAAAGAAATCTCCATCTTCTCCATTTTTTAATATATATTCTTCTACACCACTTCTCATAGTTTTATGCTCGAATCTCAGAGTTGGGCACAAGGATGAGTTGTTGAGTGTTATTCTTATATTATTCTAAGATATTTTATGATATGATCATGGAGTATTTTCAGCCACCTTTATGTCTTTCAAATATTTTGTAATGAAGAAAATCTTTCATTAATAAAACTACACAAAGAATTGCTTCGATGTTGATCTTGATTGTACTTTGTAACCATGTTTTCATAATATAAAGTATTTGAGGTTGACCTATCAAATTCTCTTTCAATCTTGATTGTAGTACTCTGTTAAATTTATTTGAGATGATCAAATCATTCTCTCCTATGAAGAAGATATGGATGTATTTAGATAGTATTAAGAATATTGTGTGTGATGTTGATCGCAATTTAATTATGATGTTGAAGCCCTCCTTTAATCTTTTCTGATTAAAATACCTTTGTTGCACATAAAGATCATATTGTGTTATTGAAGAAACATTATCATATAAATCCAAGCAATAAATATTTTGGGTTTGATGTCTAGCACTCTCCCTACTCCAAGATATTCAAAGATATATATTGTATGCAAAGAGGAGAACCACCTCTCTAAAAATGAAGGGGGACTAATGTCCTCATGAGGTTTTCATTTCGGTCATGATAGATTCAAACGTCAACATTTTTGGTGACCATACTAGGGAACGATTTATTTTCAAGAGATATGATCAATTTTGGATCATATATTATTGGATGACTAGAAGCAGTTTTCTTATAGTTTGAGAGAAAATTAGAGATTGATTCAAGATGAATTGGGTTTTGGAGAACCTTGTTCAAAGAAGATTGAAATCCCTTGAAGGTTTATTGTTGAAATTTCAGTCACAAATTAGTTGTGAAAAACTTTATGGAACCAGAAAACCACCAAATATTTGGGAGGATGATCTCCCTGACAACTCCATCCTCAAAACTCAAGATCTTAAAGAAATATGCCTCGTTGACTTCACTAAAAAGATCTCGGAATTTCAAGAAGATGTATATGAAGACTCCTCCGATGATTTTTTCTCATGCTATCAAGATATTTCTCCTTCTCCATCAATAGAAGTTCTTCAAGGAATGGTAAAAGGAGAAGGTATCCAAAGAAAGAAAAGGTTGCACAGAAGCCCACATAGTTTACAAGGAGAAGTTCACCCCTTGCCAGATATTTCCATGGACAAATTTCCGACATTCTACGGGAATGTTTTAGAAGATGCAAAGAAACATTTGATTAAATTTGACAGTTCTTGTGAAATTTTTAATGTGGCTCAAAATGATGTTGCATGCCATTTATTTATCTTGAATTTAAAATAAGATGTCAGTGAATGGTTTTATTCATTGATTCCCAGAACCATCACTAGTTGGGATGTACGAGAAAACTTGTTTGTCGAAAGATATTTCTCAAGAAAAAGATCCATATTCTCTTTTCTTTAATTTGGTTGAAATTAAGATGAACAAAGAAGGAACAATGAAAGATTTTTCTTTCGTATTTATGAAATTTCTTCATGAGATTCCTTAGGAAATGTTTCCAAACAATGTCATTATTTTTAGTTGTTACGAAAATTATTTGCCCACAAATTTTAGATTTCTATTTAGCCAAGAAGGAAAACACAGCTTGAAATAATTAATGCAACGAGCTCAACAAATTGAAATATTTGTCCTTGAAACCGGTGCCAACATATTAGACCCCCCAATTTTTATCCAAGACAATGGAGGAATGAATTTAGAAGAAAACTTTGAGGAAATAAATGATTTTGTTTTTAGATCTTGATCTTGAAATGGAAATTGAAAATACTAAATTTCCAATTCAAGAAAATAACATCTTCTGTATGATTCATGGGAGGTAAATTTCAACCTCTCATGTGCTCAATTTGAGAATTATGATTGTTATCACTCCAAGAGTCACTCCTAGACTACAAATGAGAGTAAGCTTGGTAACATAGAAATAAAATGCTTTATTGGGTTCATGGATTAAGAAGAAGAAAACAAGGAAGGGGAAGGATAGTAAGTTGTTGTAAATCAATGATGGACCATTGAGCCATGGAGTCAAGAAAACACCCTGCTCATTAAATGTAATCAATATGCATATCAGATAAAGGTTTATTGATTAGAGGAAGAAAAATATAACACAAATAAGAACATCCATAAGGAAGAGATCCTCTTTGCATAAATGAATTCAAGGTACTTAAATATAAAAAGTGACTAATAATCAAAATACATCAGATCCTTAGATGCTCAAGAATCCATTAATCAAAGGAAACCATGATCCTCAAGGTGTACAATTCATTCAAGTAAGAAGACAAATTGGGAAATAAAACAAGAGATTCAATATTATAACACATATATCATGAACATTCAATAACATAAATGTTTACAAAAACAAAATCCCCTTAGGGTTACAATGATCACAGGAAAAGTGCCTCCTACAACTCTTTCATCTCTCTTGCTCATGAATCCCCCCTTTTCTCCAAGAGATATCTCCTTCCTTAAATAGAAAATATAATCTAAATAACCTAAGGAGGTTGAATCCCATCTCCTCCTTTGGATTATAAGCCTTGGAGATAGGTGGCAACAGTCAAAGAGACAAAAATCCAACAAACTGTTGATTTTCAGGAATTTTTTGGAAGCCATTAATAAATTGTTTCCACCTCATGCATGAGGCCTTTGCTGGAGATAAATATTAGGTGCAGGTGTCCCTTGATATCTAACTGATCCTTGAGAATTCATTCGAACCCTCCTTGACATGTGGAAACCTCCCAACAAGGTGAATATGAAAACTGTGATTGCTACAGGAAATTAGTACGCAACACCACTGTGCAGAGTACGCAGCACCTACTTTTATATCCAATATCTCTCAAACCAAAATACATGTTGAAAAACAGAGACAGGTTTTTGTTATTTGGAATGTTATGAACAAAAATCTCCTCCAGTTTTCAAAAATACCTTCTCAATTGTTCACAATAAAAGTTTTAAGTTAATGACTCAAAAATGGTAAAATAACTCTACACAATTCATTTTCTACCAGAATATTATGCAGCGCCTATAGGTAGCACCACTGTGCTGCGTCTGTGTGTCGGTTTAAGGTAGAAATGTAAAAAACACAATGCCTTCAATCTTGAACATGTGAAGAGTAATTAATTTCCTTTCATGATATCAAACCCCCTTTACTTAGATGCCTTGGCAGTGCAAAACGATAGTGTATTTTACCACTGAGGGAACTGGTATTTAGCAAAAATCCAAAACTCTGATAGTTAGGCCTCTTCTAGATGATAATTCTTGTGCTAACATAGGCTCCATGGGGGATGGCATGCTCCTCGTGATCTACCAAGAACTTGTAGACCTGTGCCTTTTCCATCTTTAACTTTGTCCCAGAAAACCTTTGTACTCGAAAACACCTATGTTCCTTATTTGAAACTGATATGACTGTATGTTGAAAAATGACAGAAAGGAAATGCTAAAAAATGAGCTTATTTCTTCCTACTTCTACTGTAATCAAGTGTGTTTCTTCAGATTAGGTAAAACCGTGCTTCCAATGAAGCCATACAAGAATCTAACTAATTGGTAAGCATCTTGATCTGGAAATGATCAATGTAGGAAACCAAAGAATACATAAATTCATTTCAGAAGAGCAGGACAACCATCCTTCAACTGACAAAAGTGTTCTGACATCCAAGCTACTCAGAGACTCGAGATAATTAGCAAATGGATCTATAAGGTTGAAAACAAATACCTCTTGTTGTTGTTTCAATTGAAGATCCAAAAGTCTTTGCATATCCTTCTATTGATCATGGCTACCACCTTCGAATGCTTGCAAATATAAATAGGACTGTATGCTAGCTTCACTATTGATGATAGACTGTTTGGTGTCTTCTACAGATCTAGGTTCCAACACAATACATGCAGTCTCACTGATTTGAGAAGGTGTATGTTGAATGTCTACGGCGGGAGTTTCTGAATGGATGATTTCTATACACAGTTGTTCTTCATCAACATCTAATTCATAGTTGTCATAAACTGGTGGGTTTCTCTTCACGTCGACAAAAGAGATATTCTCTCCTTAAACAAAATATTCATCAAAAATAGGTGAATCAAGCATGCCCTTTTCTTGCATAAAAATATGATCAATCTCCTGATCTTCTTCTTCAATCTCAGGTACTAACAAAGGATGGGAAACCTCTTGTAGGAAAGGAGAAAGATCATTTTCTACAATATTTTCTTCTTGTAAAACAACGAGATTGGATGCATAAGCTACAGGATTTAATGGATCTGAATCCATGCAATCATTAGTACAACCATCAATCATGCCATGAAATTCCTCTTCTCAGGAATTAGAAGGAGAAACATTTTCATGCACATCTTCATTAGAAAACTCAATTTCATCTTCACTTTCACTTTCAATTGGATCATTACTAAGCTCATCACATGAAGAAGACTCTACTTCCTACTGAATATAAATCTTGTATTTTTCACAACACCCTTTAAGAAGTTTGTCAGAAGAGTAGTACCTACTGAAATGCTTATTGAAAGCTACATGAAATTCCTGCAGCGAAGATATGCTGGCAACAGGGAGTGAATGATACCACGGACTTTGAGCATCACCATGTAATGTGTATAAGAACACCTTCATGAGAGCATATTCATGATAGACATTCAGTTGATCTATGCACTGATGAAAATCTATGAGATGTTGGGCAGGGTTATCCCCTTCATCTCCACGAAATAAAGGCAGAAAATATGCGCATTCTAAGAAGGAAGGCACATGATTAGGAAAACCGAGAATAGCTGAAAAATTGAAAGGTGCAAACCTCTGAGCCAAGATAGCTTCCATGGCTATGACTGTCCCATATTAGTGAAGTCGCCAACATGATCTTCCTTCATGGAGTGGATTCGAGTGGAGCCGCCAGGTGAATGATGCAGTCCTGATTATGTGACCAACCCTTTTTCACCATCAAAATATGGATCTGATCAATGTCGTTCTCCCAGGGAAGATTTATCACTCATCTCCATCCCTGGCAGTGGCGCCAATTATGTTATCACTCCAAGAGTCACTCCCAAACTGCAAATGAGAGTAATATTGGTAACATAGAAATAAAAATGCTTGAATGGTTTTGTGGATTAAGAAGAAGAAAACAAGGAAGGGGAAGGAATGTAAGCTACTATAAATAAATTATGGACCATTGGGCTATGGAGTCAAGCAAACACCCTAATCATTGAATGAAATCAATATGCATATCAGATAAAGGTTTATTGAATAGAGGAAGAAAAATATAACACAAAGAAGAAAATTCATAAGGCAAATATCCTCTCTGCATAAATGAATTCAATGTACTTGAATATAAATAGTGACTAATAGGCAAAATACATCAAATCCTCAGATGCTCAAGAATCCATTAATCAAAGGCAACCATGATCCTCAAGGTGTACAATTCATTCAAGTAAGAAGACAAATTGGGAAAGAAAACAAGAGATACAATCTGATAACACGTATATCATGAACCTTCAATAATAGAAATGTTTACAAAAACAAAATCCCCTCGGGATTGCAATGATCACAGGAAAAGTGCCTCCTACAACTCTCTCATCTCTCTTGCTCATGAATCCCCCCTTTTCTCCCAGAGATATCTCCTTCCTTAAATAGAAAATAACATCCAAATAACCTAAGGAGGTCAAATCCCATCTCCTCCATTGGATTCTAAGCCTTGGAGATAGGTGGCAATAGTCGAAGAGACAAAAATCCAACAAACAGTTGATTTTCAAGAATTTGTTGGAAGTCATTAATAAATTGTTTCCACCTCATGCATGAGGCCTTTGCTGGAGCTAAATCTTAGGTGCAGGTGTCCCTTGATATCTAAATGATCCTTGAGAAGTCATTTGAATCCTCTTTGACATGTGGCAACCTCCCAACCAGGCGAATATGAAAACCGTGACCGCTACAGGAAATTAGTACGCAACGCCACTGTTCAGAGTACGCAGCACCTACTTATATATCTAATATCTCTCAAACCAAAATACATTTTGAAAAATTGAGAGAGTATTTTGTTATTTGGAATGTTATGAACAAAAACCTCCTCCATTTTTCAAAAATACCTTCTCACTTGTTCATAATAAAGGTTTTAAGTTAATGACTCAAAAATGGTAAAATAACTCTGCACAATTCGTTTTCTGCCATAATATTACACAACACCTGTAGGTAGTGCCACTATGATGTGTCTGTGTGTCGGTTTAGGTAGCATTGTAAAAAACACATCACCTTCAATCTTGAACATGTGCAGAGTAATTAATTTCCTTTCATGATATCAAACCCCCTTTACTTAGATGCCTTGGCAGTGCAAAGAGGTAGTGTATTTTACCACTGAGGGAACTTGTATTTAGCAAAAATCCAAAACTCTGATAGTTGGGCCTCTTCTAGATGATAATTCTTGTGATAATAATGATTATAGTGAAATCAAGGATTAACATGAAGAATTAATTTAGTTTGAAAATATTGTAGCAAAGTCTCAAATAATACAACCAATTTGCATCGAGCCACAATAACAATGTTTACATCGGAGGGATGAAAATCATCACTTTATATCATATTTGTATTATGTTGATTGTTTTCCTGAAGCAAAGTTTCATGAAGAAATCATTTTACAAACATCAAATGAAAGATATTTCAACAAGAGGAATCATGGATGATACATTTTATTTTTGAATATCATGAAGTTGTTGATGAACACAAAAATATGGCCTTACAGTTCCCCAAAAAAGTTCACCCAGTTCACCATTGCAACCTCACTACAGAGACGTGATTGTTGTAAAAAGGAAGAATTCCTTCAAGGAATTAATGTTGAATCATAAATCTTATATGTGATTGATGATAAGGAAAAAGATGAAATCATTCTCACATTGGAAACTCTGTATCCAATCAAAGAACACAATATTATTGATCAAATAAAAGTTGATTTAATTGAATCATGGTTTCAAAGCATTGTTGGCCAAGCAATACAATCATATTTCAAGCACATCTTGCTCAGTCTCATCACAATATACTTTGGGCATGTTTTTTATCATTTGGTAGTGGCCTCAACATATTTCCCAATTTAAGAGCTCATTCTACAAGTCAGTTGGATGCTTGAATGGATCCATTGGAAATATGCCTACACCTAAGGTTCCCCTTTATTTCAAGTAAGTTAGGGTAGGTAGGTCATATATGTATATATTTTTGTTCAATGTTGCACAATAAGGTAGTATTTATAATAAAGTATGCAGATAACTCCATGAAAGAACAAGAATTTCAAGAGTTCATTTTGAATATGACTCCATTCACCAATGGAGAAGGCAGTTGGTCTTGAGATTCTGGAATTCTTAGCAACCCACAGGGGGTCATTGTCCCACAGTTGGAGCAAGTTGTTGACCAAAATTTGGTCATCTATATTTTATTTCTCTTGGATTCATAAAATCCTTGATATCAAAAGAAGATTTTTTTTTAAGTTTTATAAGTTCACTCTGCAGCCCTCAATTGCAGCTTCATCATGCACTTTTCAGATCAGAAATCCACTTACATATGCCTAAGTATTCAAGATCTGGCCTAAAGGTACGAAGGAGAGATTTTGAAGAATTTTTCAAAGTATCATGTTCTCCTCTCCATTTTTGAATTTTTGCTAAGTATTCTCATCACTTGTATATCTCACCTTTCATGTCTATCCATATCAACACTTAACCATTTTTCCACTTGTTTCCCTCTTTATTTTATCCTCTCTTCTCTCCCTTTCTAGTTACTATACTTAGTCAATTTTTGAAAACCACAGGTTCACAGGTTGGCGCACACGTGAATCCTCATCTCCAACCCACATTCTCACATATCAAGTCCGATTGACCACAACATTATTCCATGATATACATTTTGCACCAAATGTTTTGTGATCTACATTTTGACCATCATATTTTTTTTGGGTGCCAAGCCCTTAATATTTTTATTCCTTATACATTCAAGTTCGACCGACCACCTTTCTACACTTAACATATGTTTGATCGTCCATAATCATGGGTTGGAAGGTTCATGAAATTTTTTATATTCGAATTCTATCTTGTTCATCCCCATAACCTATAAACTATCCTTGACTTCCATTGACAAAAATTCTCACTCATCCCCTCTTATCCCATATCCCATACTTAGGCAAATTCTCAAAATATTCCAAGGCATGAAAACCAACAAATGAGAATATGACACATGGCATCAATCCAAGTGATGACACATGGAGATGATGTGGACCATTCCTGTGATCATACGTGGATGTGACTCATCGATGACATGGAATGAGGTGGACAATGATGGGATTCCAAAAAAATGTTATATTATTTGACAATTTTCCAAGGGTCGAATCCTCCAAGCTCCATAATTTCTTCTCTTCTCGTGTTTCTTGCTAAGTTATCAAACTCTTAGTATTATATATCATGAAGAGAATAATATCCCAATGCATGTGGGATATAATTTTAAACCAAAAAGTAGAATTTTCTGAAGGGAATCACGAAAATCAATCCAAGGTTTGATGTTTTCCCATCAATTGTGATCGATGGTGGCTGAGTGTTGATCTTGCAGAGGCCATAACTTGAGCTATGGGTGTTACAATAGTGAAAATTTTATACCATTGGTAAGGTATTTCTATGTAGAATGTGGTGGTATAGTTTTAAAGTGCTGAAATTTGATATATTTTTCTCATAAATTAAAATATTAGTCAGTTGCATTTTTAATGGGTCTACTTGACAACTCAATTTCACAAGCTCATATCTTGAGATCTGGGCGACGAATTTTCATAAAATTTATATCAGTGGAAATTTAAGACGATGAAGAGCACATAATAGGTGTTTTAAATGGTTAAAAATTTGGTTTTAACTTCCAAAAAATTAAATTAATGTCGTCCTATTTTAAATGGGAATTAATTAAATTGTGAAAATAAAAGTTTTTTTTTAATATTTTATTAAAAAGGGAAAGGGGCCCATTTTAGATGTGTATGTATTGAATATATAATTTCATTAATGAGGAATTAATGAGTCACTAATTAAATGGAATTTTTCAAGAATAAACTTGTACGGGAATTTCAAGAAAGGACGAAAACCCTAACTACTGAGGTAGTTAGAAAATCTCTCCTTAAAAGGGGAAGAGAATCTTCATCCAAAATAAGGATTCAATATTGCCAGAGGGGTAGGGAATAAGATCAGAGGAAGAAAAATTACATCTATGGATAAACAATAAAACTTCTGATCAAAAGAAAGAAATCTCCATCTTCTCCATTTTTTTATATATATTCTTCTACACCACTTCTCATAGTTTTATGCTCGAATCTCAGAGTTAGTCACAAGGTTGAGTTATTGAGTGTTCTTCTTATATTCTACTAAGATATTTTATTATATCATCATGCAGTATTTGTAGCCACCTTTACGACTATCAAATATTTTGTAATGAATAAAATCTTTCATAAACAAAACTCCACAAAGAATTGCTTTGGGGTTGATCTCTATTGTGCTTTGTAACCCTATTTTCATAATATAAAGTATTTGAGGTTGACCTATAAAATTATATTTTGATCCTTATTGCAGTAATCTGTCAAAATTATTTGAGATGATCAAATCATTATCTCCTATGAAGAAGATATGGATGTATTTAGATATTATTAAGAAGAATGTGTGTGATGTTGATCGCAATTTAATTATGATGTTGAATCCCTCCTTCAATATTTTCTGATTAAAATACCTTTGTTGCACTTAAAGATCATATTGGGTTATTGAAGAACCACTCGCATATAAATACAAGCAATAAAGATTTGAGGTTTGCTTTCTAGGACTCTCCCTACATCAAGATATTGAAAGATGTATATTTTAGCCAAAGAGGAAAGCCAAATCTCTAAAAATGAAGGGGGACTAATGTCCTCATGACATTGTTGTTTCGGTCCTGATGGATTCAAGCATCAAAAATTTTGGCGAACATACTTGGGAATGATTTATTTTCAAGAGATATGATACATTTTGGATCTTATATTATTGGAATACTAGAAGCAGTCTGGTTGTAGTTTGAGAGAAAATTTAGAGATTGATTCAAGATGAATTGGGTTTTGGAGAAACTTGTTCAAATAACATTGAAAGGAATTGAAGGTTTATTGTTGAAATTTCAGTCACAAATCAGTTGTGAAAAAATTTATGGAACCAAAAAAACACCAAGTATTTGGGAGGATGATCTCCCTGAAAAATCCATCCTCAAAACTCAAGATCTTAATGAAATATGCCCCGGTGACTTCACTAAAAAGATATCAAAATTTCAAGAAGATGTATATGAAGACTCCTCCGAGGAATGTTTCTCATCCTATAAAGATATTTCTCCTTCTCCATCAATAGAAGTTGTTCAAGGAAAATTAAAAGGAGAAAGTATCCAAAGAAAGAAAAGGTTTAACATAAGCCCACTGAGTTTGCAAGGAGAAGTTCACCCCTTGCTAGATATTTCCATGGACAAATTCCAGCATTCTGCGGGAATTTTTCAGAAGATGCAAAGAAACATTTTATTAAATTTGAAAGTGCTTGTGAAATTTTTAATGTGGCTCAAAATGATTTTTCATGTCGGCTATTTATCTTGACTTTAAAAGAATATGCCAATGAATGGTTTTATTCATCGATGCCCAGAACCATCTGTTAAGCCCTAATATTGGCTCATTACCACTTAATTGGGGCATATTAGATTAGTAATGTTATTTTATTTATGTCAGATATAGGCCATTAGTTGTAATTTAGATTAGTAATGTTATTTTATTTATGTCGGCTTTAGGCCATT
>ML812062.1:90056-111281 GCA_009831015.1 Picea engelmannii | reverse complement strand
TTTTATTTATGTCGGCTTTAGGCCATTAAACCTCCTAGTCTCCTATATATACCAAGGAGACATTTTCATTTTGAATCATCTTGTACTTGAACATTTAAGTGGGGTAAAAGGATGTTGCCCCCTCGAAGAGGCTTATTATCTGATATTATCTCTTTTTCAAGGCATTGAGTACTTTTATTGAGGTTTTTCTATGCTATATTGATGTTTGGTTCTTAACACCATCACTAGTTGGGATGTAGTAGAAAACTTGTTTGTCGAAATATATTTCTCAAGAAAAGATACATATTCTATTTTCTTGAAGCTGGTTGAAACCAAGATGAACAAAGAAGAAACAATTAAATATTTTTCTTTCATATTTATGAAAGTTCTTCATGAGATTCCTCAGAAAATATTTCCAAAGGATGTCATTATTTTTAGTTGTTATGAAAATGATTTGCCCAAAAATTTGAGATTTCTATTGAGGAAAGAAGGAAAACATAACTGGAAAAAATTAATGCAGTGAGCTCAACTCATTAAAGGTTTTTTTCTTGAAACCGGGGCCAACATATCCGACCCCCTGAAATTTATCCAAGACAATGGAGGAATGAATTTAGAAAAAAACTTTGAGGAAAGAAATTAAAATTTTAGCTTAGATCCTGATCTTGAAATAGAAAATGAAAACACTAAATTTCAAATTCAAGAAGAACACCATCCTCCATATGATTCATGGGAGGTAAATTTTAGCCTCTGATGTGCTCAATTGAGAATTATCATTATAGTGAAATCAAGGATGAACATTAAGACTTAATTCAGTTTGAAAATATTGTAGCAAAGTCTCAAATAATAAAACCAATGTACATCGAGCCACAACAACAATGTTTATGTCGAAGGGATGGAAATCATCACTTTATATCAGATTTTTATTATGTTGATTATTTTGTTGAAGCGGAGTTTCATGAAGAAAGCATTTTACTAACATCAAAGGAAAGAAATTTTCAGCAAAAGGAATCATGGATGATACATTTTTTTTATGAAGATCATGAAGTTATTAATTAACAACAAAATCTGGCCTTACAGTTCCCCACAAAATTTCACCAACATTTCACCATTGTAGCCTCACTACAGAGACATGATCATTGTACAAACGAATAAATCCTTCAAGGAATTGATGTTGAAAAAAAAATATTAGATGTGGTTGATGATAAGGAAAAATATGAAATTATTCTCACATTGGAAACTCCTTATCCAATAAAAAAAAATAATATTCTTGAGAAAATAAAAGTTGATTTAATTGAATCATGGTTCCAAAGCATTGTTGGCCAAGCAATACAATTAGATTTCAATCACATATTGCTTAGTCTCATCACAATATACTTTGGGCATGCTTTTTATCATTTGGTAGCAGCCTCAACATATTTCCCAATTCAGGAGCTCATTCTACAAGTTGGTTGGATGCTTGAATGGATCCACTGGAAATCTGTCTACACCTAAGGTTCCCCTTTATTTCAAGTAAGTTAGGGTAAGTAGGTCATGTATGTATATATATTTTTTTCAATGTTGCAAAATAAGGCAGTATTTATATTGAGTTTTGAAGATAACTCCATGAAAGAAGAAGAATTTCAAGATTTGATTTTGAAGATGACTCCATAGCCCTGTTGGCACAGGGGCAGACCCAGGGTTCAATGCTTCAAAAACGCACCAACAAAACCATAGCTATAGGCCCTTTCGAAAACACCTATGAAGCAGATGAAGTCTCACTCATGGTAGAGGCAGGGGGGGTTGCAGGAGTCAAGTGTCTACAACCTAGCTGGGACATAGATCTGTGATCACAATACTTAACAGAGCTCTTAGAAATTAACATTCATTATTCTTTTAAACCTTATTGACATTGCAAGTTAAACCCTTGTTACATAACAATGTTGTATTAATCAAGATCTAATTACATCCAACCATTCAGTACATAACATCCGAGAAGATCTAACATTCATTCATACCTAAAGCAATAAGCATCAGTAGATCTATCTATTACACATTAATATCAGTGCACTAAGTAGATAAATATATAAACAAGAAAAACAACATTGCAAAAATCACATCAACACAAAATATACATGGTTCACCCTAGTGTCGGGCTACGTCCACCAATCTTCTTCTCTTATTATTAGTCTTTTCCAATATTCTTACATTTACCAAGCCACAACGCCAACTCCACATAAGACAGGAGATATGTGCGCACCTCTTCATATCCTCCTTCCCTAAGTTCTCTCAAAGCAGAAAGCCTTACAAAGTTTGTCTACACCAAGTACTTACAAAATTCTTTCACTTAGATTTGCAAGCCTTAACACATCTTCTTTCACATAGCTAATATTAGCACTAGGCCATCGACTTTCTAGGTCTACTTCTTACATCACCTAGCTACTTATTTATACATTACAAAAGAGGCCTAAGCATGGGTAAAACCATGGGTCGGCATCCCATATCCATTACATAAACCCTAAAACCCAAAAATCCCACAAAAAGGGAGAGATCCCATGATATTTGCTTCACCTGGGTGCTTTGTCTTTGACCAGCCTATCGAAGTCCCAAAAATGGTCAAAAACGACCAATGTTTCCACAAAACTTGGTCGAGGGCCAACAGACCCCCAACACTCACCTCTGACGCATCCTGAGTCACTTTGATCTGGGAAACACATCTTCGAAGGCCTCAATCTTAGCTTGATCTCCCTCGACTTGCTACTTTTCTAGAGCCTCCTACTCGGTGAACTCCTGAATGAATTGCTCGATGATAGGCCCTTCCAGGAATTTTTCCACTATTGCGACAACTTGTTCCAGATGTGATCCTTGTCCCTCAATTTATTCAAAGAGGGTGCAAACTTCATCCTGCACCAGCTGAAGTCATTGTGTCACCTCCATCACTCTGCTCTAGATAGCAGTGACCTGCTACTGAACTGTGCGTTGCTCCTGTGATCTCTTCATATTCTCAATGGTCATAAGATGCTTCAGTTGTTCTTGCACTTTCGATTCCTTCTGCTTCTCCTCCTAGAGTTGTTCCTCCAATCTCGTCAACTCCGGGTCTTCTACAAGGAACTCATAAGTATGTGCACTTTAGTCACTTAATTTCTTGCATTCTAAAGCCAATGCCTTCATTCTTTATACTACGCTCATGGCAGTTTCTTCCCTCTAATATCTTACTTATTGCGAGGTGTGAGGCAAAACCTACAGTTCTAACTCTGCTACTCTTGCTTGAATCTATTGAATGGCCTCAACAATCTTCCCCACTTGGCTCTTAGTTGTCACTTCTTCCATTTGAGCCAATCCTAGCACATAGCAAAGTGCTCTAGTGACTTCTTATCTAACCCCATTCTTCTCCATGAGAAACTAGTATTTTTCTCTTTGGATTTTCTCTTTGTCCTCTTCAAACTTTTCTCTAAGGTTATCTTTCTCTTATTGTGCAACCCGACATTTCTATAAGGCTTCCTCCTTTTCTTGATTCAAGGCCTCTGTGGCCTGCTCTTTTTCTTCATGTACTCAACGAAGGCGAGCCTCTATAGCATCTGCTATCCTTCACAGTTGGGTGGGATCATCCCCCAACTCTATAGATTCTGATGATGACAGTGCATTAGACATTGTGTGGCTTGAATAGAGATATTTTTGTACCCTCTTCAACTTTGCCTCGATTATGTCATACATTGTCTCCTTCTTTGCTTCGTTTTGTTGCAAGATATCCTTCGAAGCATATGCTACAACTCATATGATGAGGTCAATATCATCCATTGTGAGCACATTCTGTGACTGAGGCTTATTGTCTCATGACCTTCCTTTTATTTGATGTCTTAGCCTCTATAAGGGGATCTTTTGACGGTGTCACTTCGACCTCTCATTTCTTGTCTTATTCCCCTCCCTATTCTTGGTATACTTCATCACCTCCTCCTCCTCCAGGTGAGTCAGGTGCAGTTTCCTCCGATGCAATGTTTATCTCCTGAACTTCTTGTTATAACCCTAAATTGAACCAGACATGTATACCTAGCATCAAGCCATCTTACTTACCATATTTTCCAAGCCACCACTGACCATATCTTCTAAAAAGTTATTTCTTTGAAGGTGTACGTGCCCTGCACCACTACTGCCCACGTACACACTCTTTCTGCACCACTACAACCCGCGTACACTCACAAAAAGTGCAAAAAATGAAAATTGAAAAGGGATACGGGTTGTCTGGTTGTTACCTAACCATTTGACCACCCATAGCCAGTCACCCCAACCGTTACCATCTCTTTTGACCTATAAAAGAAGTGGTTGGGGTACCATTTCAAGGAGGAAGCATGAGAGCATAGAAACTCTGCCTATTTTTATATTCCCCCTTTGCCAAAATATTTTGCAACCACATAGTGAGTTTGAGCCAGAATTCCCTTTTCCTCCATTGCAAGCCCTTGCCATTTCCCTAGAGAGAACTGAAGAAGAGAAGAAGACATGGAATCAGTTGGTGCATGGTGAAGAGGATCCCAGGACCGATTTCAAGGAGCAGTGTCGGTCTCATGTTGTAAGTGACTTTTGTGAGATTAATATAAAGAAGTACATTTTCCGTCCCACCAAATGATGTCTCAAATCTTTGTGATTTGTTTACATTTCTTATTTATGATGTCTAACCTACTAATCCATATATAAAATGCATTCTTGTAGTTTCTTGTTTGTCTTTTGATGAATGCAGGTCATCCTTGGGAGGAGATTTGCAGTCTAGAAACAACCAAGTGCAAAGGGATTGACACCGTACATAGAGTTTAAGGTAGGCCTACAGGATCCCTCTTCCTTGTATTTTATGTATGATTGTGGGGTAATGTTGGGGTAGTGATTACAATTAGGATACTTTAGATGGTTAGCTCTGCCTACACTTTACAAACTTGGTGTAGTCTATAGGGGGTTTTCTTGCTTACATCAGAATTGGCGACCATACTGGGGAAACCTCTAGGGTTTTGGGGGATACTCTTTTTGGGTGCTTTAAATCAGTTTATTTACTGTTTTTTTCAGTTTCTGTAAGCTTATGTGTCTTTAAAAGATTCTAGTCTTCCATACCAGTACTCCATGCCTATACTTGACTATTGGTTTTAAATTTTTCTGAGGAGTTACAAAGGTGTACACAACCTGTAGTGGGCCTGCATGCGTGCATACGTACCCTCCCTTTGGAAAGCCTGCATACATACATTGACTGTTGAAGTGTCAGTAGCATGCCTATGTTGAGAATTTTTTTTTTTTTAAGGAGAGGAAGTCATCTTCTCCCCTGTCAGAAGTCACACTTCTTAGGGGTTTTCTTGATCTAGTCCTGGTCTCTGTTATAACATTCTATAGCCTAGGCTTGATTTCAGCATAGATTTTTCTTATCAAAAGATTTCTTGTGTTTCTTTATTAGAGTTTTTAGACAAGTTTGTGAGTCTGTTCTAATCTTCCTTTGGTATTGTCAGTGACTCCCTGCGATCTATGATTGGGCCAGAAGTCATTTATTGGTCTTTTCTTGTCGGTGTTTTTCCCTTTTTTTCTTTAGAAGGAAAGAAGAGAATTCATTTTCAAATTTCTTGTTTTGAATTATAAAATAATAAAAAAAAAATCATTTCTTTGTTTGGTAAAAGTAGTTCAGGTTAGTTGCTTTGCTTATCAAGGAAAAATAATTTTTTCTTAAGTTATTTACTTGAATACTTAGGAAATTAAGTAGCTTGGAGTTGAGCTAAATCTTGTTTTAAGTTTTTCTTTTAAAATATCTGAGAAAAGTAGTTACGAAAAGTTTGGTGAAAGAGTTTAATTTGGCAAAAAATTTATTTGTGAAGAAGAAGTAGTTTGTTTTCAGTTTCTAATTTTTCTCTTCCCTTTAGTCTCTTAAAAAACATCACTAGTTTCACTTCCATTCCTTTTAACTTAAGACAACCACTAAAATTAAATCTTAATTAAAAGTTATTAGACTTTGTGTTTGTAGGGTCCATCAATTTAGTCTAGGATAGAGCCTTGATTTAGGATTGGAGAGGAAACTCTTCAAGGCTACAAAAAAAAAACATAATAGTCTATGCTAGGGAGTGCTTGAAAATCCAGTAACTGTGAAATTTATCTGGTACCCCCCTCTAATACATGGGATAAACACAAGGTCACATGCAGAAAGGTAGTGGAGATAACCCCTCCAAAGCCGGACCAAGCATAGTGGGGAACACGTATAGAGGGTTTATCTTGGGATTTCGTTGATCACATTTTCCATGGAGCTTCATGTGTCTCGAATCTATTGGAGGTCCTCAGTCATATTTTGGAGCACTTGATTTCGATACCCTTGATATGTTTCAGGCTTGAAACCATCCTCATTGCGGTCCACCCGACTGTCGACTGTACCCACCTGGTGACTATTCCTGCACTGACAACCTAGTTGCCTTTATCTTAGTGACTTACACAGGTGACTGTAGGGGTATACTGCGGTACCTAGGGTAGACATCGGGTCATGATTTGCAGATTATACCTGGAGGGTGCTTCCGTATTCAAGTTTCACTTGCACCAGTAATTTTCTCTAGTGTTGGTTGTTGTAACTTTTTTTCCAACTAGCTAGTGATCTTCTTGTCTTATCTCATAGGAGATTTTTCTAGTGTGTGTTAGTTTTTAAATGATTATAGAAATCCCTAGTGTGTATTTGATATTCTCACATAGTGGAGGATCAGGAGCTCCACTGGTCATAAAGGATTTTGGGCCTTCCACCGGTTGATCTCTAGCCACCCCGACCCCCGCTAAACTAGACTAGCAAGGGTATTTTGAGGCGACTAGGTTGCAAGAAACTGTGCCCGACTCATCTCTGAGAAGAGAAAATTTGATTCCATAGGAACCAACCATTTATGACCTCGAAGTAGAATCTCTTGGTCTGTATAACCCTCCAATCCCCGATCTATTGGTGCCCATCATCATACAGGTCCAACCTTACGAGCGTCAGGTAGTGTCACAAGAAGTGATGGAAACAAATGTTGCTACTTCTTCAGGCAATACTTTGATTCCCTCTATGGTTGTCACTACAGGTGGTTTTCTACCTCCTAACCAATAGTCGTCAGTCCAGACCACTATGGTCTCGACTGCCTCTACCTCAGGAAATGGCCTGATTCTGTCTATGGCGGTGATCATTGCTCCTTTCACCCAAAGTGAAAAAAGCCCTATGTTCTCATGTGGGATGCCTAGCTTCAGTACAAGCACTATCCTTTCCTACTTCACTCTACGGACTTTAGGTCTCGGGGCAAGGAGCTCCAACGCTAATCTTCAAGGATCCATGGGGGGAACTTCATCTCCCTTTAATTCTTTCCCTTATGGAGGGGGTCATATACCCTCTTCGTCCCCTTCACTCAGCGGTTCTCACCAGCACTCCACTCGGCTGAACGTAAACTATAGTTCATTTGGAGAAGGTAGTCAAGGAATTCCTCCTTATAGCATGCTGGTAGGTTCGACACTGTTCTCTTTGTTTGGCATGTTTGGTAACAATGCATTCTCGTCAGCTGTCATCTTAGTCAAAGGAAACCCCGGTTATGGAAAACAAAATCCTGTACAAGGTACTATTCCTACATAGGGGGAAAACACAAGAATTCCTTCCTCACAAGGACCTTGGAATCCATGGCAGGGATCAGCTCCCTTGTCATGGATTTTGACCAGGGGCAACCCCTTCCATAGCCAATGGAATCCCGGGCAAGGCTCAGGACCTATGCCCGTCGGATCGGCAGGTGGCAACCCTTCCAAAAATCCTTATAATGCAATGTAAGACCAACCCTTTACATCCTATTATGAGACTCAGACAATGACGTCTCAACAAGCATAGAATCCGTACGCTAGTCATGACCATGGTTATTACCAGAACCCTGGAACCTAACTTTTCTTGGCAACCTGGTGGCAGCCAAACTCCAAGATCCTTTTTCCTTGGTTATAACCAACAACCCAAACTACCATTTCTGGAAACTCTACACTTTCCAAACTTGACAAGGTTATTAAATGACCCCATCTATCATGATCTGCGTTGACCTCCCATGCTAACCAAGTTGGCTTCGAAAATTCCAAAGTTCGAAGCTAAGCCTAATGAAGATCCAAACGATCATGTGACTACCTTTCACTTATGGTGCTCATCCAACTCATTGAGAGATGACTTCATCAGTTGTGTTTGTTTCAATGCACTCTCATTGGGAGTGCTGCGAAATGGTACATCGAGCTCGAATGCTCAAGATACTCTACCTTCGGAGAATTGGTAAGGGATTTATTAAACCATTTTCAGTTACCTGTGAGATACGACGCCAACACTGAATTGCTGGCCAATTTTGAGCAGACAAAAGCAGACCATATCTCTGATCACATCTGAGAATGGAGACATCGGAAGAGTTTGATAAAAGTGTCAGTCCCATGAGCATTCCTTCCTGAGTGGTTCCTTAAGTCTTTGGTACCTTAGTTGTCTAAAGACATCGCAACGTCGGGGGTATTTTGAGAGGAATATGCGACAATGAGAACCCAACATCTAGAACTGATTTACTCTTAGTTTGGTTTAATTTACGAAGATTTTCCAGATGCACCACGGTTGATACTTAACAAGACCAGACGAAGGTCTGGACCACATGCCGATGGTATGTTGGTTCAGCACAAACGAATCACGTTGATCAGTTGTCAAATCAATTGCAGCAATTTTTGATACAACAGACAGCAGCCAACCAGAGCACTGGTTTGGTTATTCCCCCTACCCAAAATTTGGATGTACACAGTGTGCAATCGAAAAACTTGAAGGCCACCCAACAGCCTGACAGAAAGAAGAAACAATGAAAGAAGGGTAAGGGAGATAAGAAACCTACCAATAATGTTGGCAGGGGAAACATAGAAAATAATAATTTGAAGTATCCATGTAACCTTTGCACGGAAGACCATCCGACTCACCAGTGCCCTCGGTTTACAGAGGCCTAGAAGTTATTGGCACAACAACAACTTGCCATGTTAACGAACCCATTTTCACATGGGAAACATTTAACTCAAGCCTCTTCAAGCACGGAGGGGGGAATTCAGGGACCCCCTCCATCTTCGATTAATACTTTGTCCCTGAATGTATACATGATGAAAGGTAGCATTGACATAAAAACTAGGACACACGACTGCAAAATGCCAAACACCTCTAAGAAGGGTAAAGAAGCCGAAAACCCACCTCTTTCTCTCCATATTGAGAAGACATTGGGTGAAAAAATGACACGCATCCCAAAAGGTGCATTCAAGAAAGATTCCTACAACCCAAATGCAAGGGCCACCCATAACTACTCTATGGTGGAGGATTTGTCTCAAAACCCTTGTGTGATGTCTTCTTTGGAAGTCCTCCAGAGCTTCCCTTCCTAGAGAAAGGCTCTATTATCTACCTTGGGATATGTCGAGACTTGTAATCTAGGAATGATCATGCTTGATATGACCGACTTAAAACCTCATTTTCCTTACCATGTAGCGTTTCAGATAGTAGAGGCTTACACCACGAAAAAGTTTACTCAAAACAAATTCCGCACAGTGGTTGATGAGAGTGCCTTGACATGCGTGATCTCTTTGGTGTGTTGGAAGGAAATTGGCCAACCTATTTTGTCTCCTTCACCTACTCTTCTTACCTCTTTTGATGATCATTCATTCTGACCACATGGAATCATCCCCTCTTTCCCCATGCAGTTAGGGGGGAAGACTGTGTGCGTCGAATTTGAGGTGGTCGATGTGTCTCTCAACTACAATATCTTGTTAGGAAGGAGTCGGACCTATTCTATGCAAGCAATGGTCATGATAGTTTTTAGGGTCTTTTTGTTTCCACATGAGGGCTGAATCATGTCCATTGATTTGTTATCCTTCTCTCATCCTCACACTTCATCGAGGGTATCCATAGTCCTGATGATTGATAACCCTGTTTGCAGCCAATTCACTTTTTTCTATTATCCTATAAGCTGCCTACACCTATGTCTTGCGAACATCAAGTTTTCGTCACATTTTTCAAATAGATGACATTTTCATTTCTTGCGACATTTGCACATTTGTCTTCGTTAAGTTTTCACAACTGTAAGCATGAAAACTTCTCCTTTCGAGGTCACATTTCGATCACTATCTGAACTGTCATGATCTTTTTATCGATATGCCTACTACGCTTACCTTTTGTTTATCGTTATGTGGATGGAAGGAATTTTGAACTATGCTCATTGGACATTCTTATATTGATTGCATAACTTTATTTTATTGAGTTTGTAAGGCATTGAGCATTTGGATTACACTTTTTATGACTTGCCTGATCATTGATTCTATGAAAATGCATAGGGGTTATGATTAATTTCTCCCATATATATATGATATAATCCTTATGTTAATCTTTTTATAACTTTTGGCTTGTCAACTATTATGAATATCGTTTGGCACCTTGGTTAAACTTTTGATTATATACATTGGCGCATAGTTGATTTTGGGTTTTGATTTATACGTCAGATGTTTGAACACCAGGGCATAACATTTGTGTGTATTGGCATACACATTTTATTTCATTGGTTGTACACATGACTTAATGGTTGAACTATTATTATGGAGTGAACAGCTATGAAATTTGGCGTTTGTACTTGGATAATGAATATTATGCATGGAAGACTCCACCACCTTCACATGCGTGCATTTATGCTTATCCCTTTTGGCTTGTTCAATACTGTTGGTTCGGGTAGCTCTGTTACTGTGTGTGTCGGTGAATTCGAACCCTTCCCTTACCATGCATTCGGCTCCATGGCCCCATTCGTGCGAGTTGAACCCAATGGCAACAAGGCCCTGTTAATGTTTGACAATGCCCGCCAAGATTTGAAAGACAGTGGATGGCTTACCTTCGTGAAATGATTCGAGGGTTTTAACCTTTGCGTAGCTCGACAATTTTCCATGACCTTCAATGGCTGTCAAGCCAAGGTAGGCGATGTACAGTCAGAGATTGATGAACAGTTTATCAGCTCAGCTACGGGGTTACCTACTTCGAGACAGCGCTGGTTTAAGAATTACAAGGTCGAGGAAGTGTCATGGACATTGTTGTTTCAATCGCGCAAAGTCACCTCTTGTGACAGAGGTATGCCTATCTTTGCATTTAAACCGCACTGGCACGATACTTTGATGATAATTAAGCAGTTTGTGACCTGCGAAGGTCGATACAGACTTATGTTCCTTTACCACCTGCATTTGCTGATGATTTTTATAGGGTATCCCCTAAACGTGCCTTTCTATTTTCATCGGAGCTTGTATAAGATGTCAAAAAAGTTTAAGAGGCACAAGGCTGACAACATCTTGTTTCATCATGGGCTTATTAAGCTCATCGTTGTTTATCATTTGAGTTTGTTGGGTGATAGTTGGAAGGCTTTCATCGCCCGTAATGGCTTTGAAGACACCGACCCTGTAGAGGTTGATAAACATGTGGTAGTTGAAACAAAGGTTGAACCGCCTGTACCCTTACACCTCCTACTGCCTAAACCCTCGGCCAACCCTCCTATCGACTTACCTGACACTGTAACTAAGAGTGAAAAGGCTATTAAAAAGCCTATGACCAAAAAACCCAAGGAAAACCTTACTGCAAATGTTAAAGGGAAAAGGAATGCACGACTAATTTCGAGAATGGCCAGAAACAAAACAAAACCCTCTGTCGAGTCAAACCCTATCATCCTAAGTGAGGATTCTGATTCTGATATTGAGTGTTTTCTGGCTAGCGAGTACCCCTACTCGCAAGTTTTATGTCACGAACCCCCTTATGATTTTGTATCAAACCTACCCTCCTGCCTAAAGGACGACCCTAACTACCCGGGTATTAAATTGCCTCGTGAAACCCTCGATCATTTGGTCAAACCCTCGCCTGCTCTGTCTAAACCCACACAGTCACCCTGTGATCAATGCAATTCATGGTTAGAGCGATATTATGTTGATTTTTCGATACTCCAATCAAGGATTCAATCATTGGAAGACCAGATTGCAGTCCTAACCAGTCAAAAGGACAAGATCCAAGTGACAGATAAAAAGCAAAAGACAACTGGTTCCATCCTGTTCAAGAACGTGGAATCAGCCACGGCTGTTGTAAATTCCAAGAT
This sequence comes from Picea engelmannii, assembly GCA_009831015.1. Lineage (NCBI taxonomy): Eukaryota > Viridiplantae > Streptophyta > Pinopsida > Pinales > Pinaceae > Picea > Picea engelmannii. Next base: position 99,216 of record ML812062.1, on the reverse strand, counting down.
GGTATAAGCAAGCAGCCTTGTCGCTACACAGGTATGGTTTTGACATCGTTTTGTTTTGTAAATAATCTAGGTTGTTATAATGTTTTCAATTCACTTTTTAAACAGCTTTGTCCACATCTTGAATGGCTCTGTTATATTGTGTGCATTCTATATATAGCTTTTCTTTGAATAAAAAGAAATTTCGATTCGATATACGATCTGATTATTCCCAGTATAGAAATCAATAGATTTTGATTGGATTTGAATGATCTTCATTTGAATTTGATTGATTGGCTTGCCTTGTTAAGGTGACAAAATTAATAGTTTGCCTTCAAATGAATTGGTTTCTATCCGATTTGAAAAGGAAATTTTTCATCAGTTTAGAACACAATCATCCTCGGATTTGATTTGGTTATGATCCATATGCTATGGTTGGTAAACGATTTGATTAAGTTTGATTGTTACGATTTTGCTCGGATTCAATTTCATTATCATTGGTATGCTATGGCTGGTAAATGTTTTCGGGAAGATACTTGTTACGACGTTGTGTTGTGTGATGTTCTATCTTTGATTGTTTCCAAGTTAAGGATAATGACTCTATCTCTTTGATGAAAAAATTACGCTCAAATAAAATTCGTGCCCGAATCGGGAATGAATTTGAATCATAACAACTGTGTGAAAATATTAGCTAAATTGATTCGCTCTTAGTCTAATTTAGCAAGTTTGTCCTATGAGTTGAATTCAGATTATAATTGATGCTCCGTTAATTTTAATTTTGTGAAATGAATTGGTCAAAACCTGTTATGATTCGTTTGTCTGAAACGATTGTGATCAAAATCAATCGATCTTTTTTGCTTACTGTGAAATGATCAACGATCGAAATCTATAATGAACTCTGTTTGATTAATCATGTTATGATTTTGTTATGAGTCAGTTATGGTTTGGATTCGTTCATAGCCTAAATCGCTTGCTATACAGTTATCGTGATAATCTTGTTCGATTCACAAGTGTAACAATGTGTTTGTGATTTGTTTTATTTTCAATTGGATATCAAAACGTTCTCATAACAGATGGATTCGATTTGTTGAGGAACGATTATGGTACTGTTACATATGATTTCATTTACATGACTCATGACTATAATCGAAATAGAGTATTGTTATTTCTGTATTCGGTTAAATGATGTGGATCCTGTTTGAGTTCATAATGGAATAACGGTTTCAATTTATGATTCGTTCTTAAGTAATTGTTGGATGTCAATTGAATGGAATTTCTTAAAAGATTTGAATTAATTTCAATTCTGATTCTGAATATTATTTTATACTAGCTACAGAATCAGATGATTCTGTAGCTAAGTCTGTAAAATTAGATTTTTATTGTTTTATTAATAAAATATCTCTCTAACTTGTCTATTTCTGACCTGTTTCAGGTGAATTCAAAATTGCATGGGATTTCATGGACAATTTAGAGGATATTTGGATGTTTTAGTTTCATTTTAATTTCCTAGTTTAGGCAATTTTGGGATATCTCCCAGATTTCATGTAAACAGTTTTATAACTTCCATGGGGAGGTTTTACCCTGTGGAAAACCTTTAAATACTTATTATTTTTTTTGTAATAAGGATCATCCTCACTTGTGGGAGAACCAGGATAATGGATATCTAATAGAGACTGAGATAGAAATTGATGTTCTGCTACAGCTTTAGCTTTTCATAATATCAATCTTTTGTTTCATGTTTATGTTTATCAATTTGCATTTGGTTAATGACTACTTTAGCTATCTTAGTATTTTGCAAATGATATGAATTAATTAATATGATCCATATATGATTTCTTCCAGTATTTAAAGACATAGCAATTACTTGATTCAGTTTGTGAACGACAGATTTCTCTTCTTCATTAATTGGATTATTAAGTATAAGTTTTTGCATAACAGGTTTACCTTATTGCAGAGATTTATAAATCATATAATTGTTATGATTTTTATGTCTTGTTTGTCCTGTAAACAAACTTAAAGAGCATTGCATCTTATCGTTTACGAGAAGCTTCTAGAGTAATCGATGCGAGTTTCCTTCCTCCGATCTGCTAGTACAGTCATCATATACAGGGCAAAACTGGAGCGTTTATCCAGGTTAGTTTGCAATTGTTTCATTAATTTGATTAGATATATTTATCATTTAGATTAGTGTTTTAGTTAATTAGCTTTCTTTTTTATTTCTGTTCATAAAAATATAAAAGCAATAAAACTATCTCTTACTGTCCTAGGGCAGATTGCAAACGAGTTTTTCAGGTTTTAATTAAATCTGTAAATTGTCAATATTGTATATTTTGTGAATAAGTTATATTACAGTTAGTAATTAGAAAGTCAATTAGAGTTAGTATAGTAGTAATTAGTAGATTATATAGATTAGTTTAGTTTTCTTTAATAATTAGTTTGTTTGTTTAATAGTTAGTTTTAATTAGATTAGTTTATCAGTTTGTTTTATTTATTATTAGTTTGTTTTATTTAGTTTTAGTTAGATTAGTTTATTAGTTTGTTTCATTTTTTTTTTAGTTAGTTTAGATTATTTTTCTGCTTTTGTTCTCTTAGGACTTTAGATCGACTAATGGAGTCACTAAACCCGTCAGGGTGGTTCATTCCAAACAGCTTGGGTTATTAGATAACCCCGGACCGGTTCCACTCTTCCAGTTGACGGACGATCGATTTCGCCCGTCAACAAATGGCGCTAGAAGGAGGGCCTGAACTTAATTAATGTCACGAGGTGGTCACAAGACTCCTCCCCCCCCTAATTGCTCACCTATAGTGACTAGAAGCCGTTCACATGATAATATTCCCCTTCAAACAACAACTACTTCAACCGACGATCCATAGATCACAGTTGAGCTAGAAACCCCTAATCCTACAGGTGGTGACATACAAGAGATTGTTCGTCAATCTCTCATTAAAACACATAGTGTCTTAGCTCATCTTAGGCAACCAAACCGTTTGTGGGGTCAACCTTTGGACTTATCTGATATCAGAGAACAATTAGGTGACACTAACCTCACTGTGAACCCCACAGATCCGATCACAAATCCTGTTGCAAGAGGATCTGGGATACCTCCTTCACCACCTCCCTCATCTCCTTCCTCTTCTGGAGGAGATTCTTCTGACGAAGGCAATTCACCTTCTCAGCCTTCCACACCCACTACCCCAATGTAAAATCAGAACAATCCTGCTAGACCTTGGCTTGACCAGGATGCTGTAGCTGTACTTGGAGCTCAACACCCTTTACATAAACACCCAAAGAAATGGATTCCCAAGTCTGACCCCAACTCAAAACAGATAGTTGAAGATCATATCAAAAAATTTATGTTAGCCATTAGACTCCACAATGTTAAATATGAAGACGTTTTCTATAGGTTGTTCCCTTATACTTTTGAGGGTAATGCATCCACTTGGTACTTTTTCCAATAACCCCATACCATTGTGTCTTGGGAAAAGTTTGAGTCATGCTTTTTGGAAAAGTTAGGACACAGTAAACCTCCGTAGGTTTTAGTCATGGATCTTTCTAGCTTAAGAATAAACCCAAAAGAAAAATTTAAAGACTTTAATCAAATATTCTTAACGCTTAAAAACTGAATCCCTGCAGATTCCATGCCTTCTGAGAGTCTTATAATAGATTACTACACTAAATCTTTACATCAAAGTATAGCTATTTGGGTTAAACGATCCAAGAAAGCCACATTGTTAGAGGCCTTCGAGGAGGCCATCCAGATTGAAAAGGACATACTTAGTCTTAAAGAATCTTCTAGCAATGATACCGAGACTAGTTATTCTTCCAAAAAGAAGATTGAAATTCTCCCCAGACCCACTCAAAGTAAAACACAACCTGAAAACTCTGATTTGGAAAATTTAACTAAAGTTGTTCAAAAACTGTCGAATCAAATTAGAGACTTAAAAAGGTTGATTGAAGAAGCTTCTTCGAGTAAAGGACCCTACAAACCCCCTTTTCGAAAGCTTTTTCCTACCAACCAACCTAATCCAAAACTCGAAGGCTTAAATCTAGAAAGTTTGCAATGTGCCCTTCAAACAATTCTAGAAGCCCAAGATAACTTGATACCCCCTGAGATCCCTCAGGAGGTAGTTGAAAAGGATACGGTTCAAGAAGAAGAGTCTACTCCAAACATCTTTGGACACTTCTCGGACAACATATTTCAAGCTAACTTCGAGACTGTTCACCCTTATAATACTAGGAGTAAGACAACAAACAAGCCTTCTACCGAAAATGCTACAACTTCACCTCCAAATCCATCTAAATCAGCTGATATTAAACAGAGTAATGTGAACCCCAACTTAGATTATGATGTTTTTTAAGATCTTAAAAATTTAAGGGCTAACATTTCTATTTATGAGTTATTGAAGTTTCCATTTCTGCTTCAAAAAATGTTGCAAAATATTTCAGAGAATGGCAAGAATGGTAATTCAAGTAGCAACAAGGTTGTGCAAAGAAAAGTCCCTCAGAAGACTTCCACTAAAAATAATCTTGATCCTCAAGATAAAGGAAGCCTTCCTATAGTCCCTATAAATAATTTAGATAAAGTAGCATTAGAAATTGCGAGTAAGAAGCCACAAGCTAGTACTCGCAAAAATGTACCTCCTTTTCTTTTAACTTTTGAGATTTTCAACAGGAATGTGCATAATTGTATGGTGGACTCAGGAGCATCATCCAATGTGATCCATTGGTCTGTCTGCCAAAAGATTAACGCTGAAGTGGAACCATCTACTTTAAAAATCATACAACTTGATCGGACAAATGTTAAAGTTATAGGAGAACTAAAAAATGTATTGATTAGATTATCATCTAACCCTAAGGTTCATCAGGTTATTGATATAATCATTGTGGATATACCAGAAGTGTATGGACTATTTTTAAGCAGGGACTGGTCGGAGAAGATACATGGTTACTTCGTGACAGACTGGTCTCACTTATGGCTCCTAGAAAACGGTAAGCCTAACAAGATCAGGGTGAATTGTGAGCGCTACCTTAAGTTCAAGGTCACATATTTGAACGATCCTAACGAACCATATACACCTTCTGTTGATTCACTCGAAGTCCAAGGGATGGACACCTTCTTTGGAAATTTCATGGCTGAGGCTTCACCTATCATCAATCCAGAACAGCGGTCCGAGATCGTAGCATATATGCAACCAACAACTTCTATGCAACAGTCCCATGAGCCTGATGGAAATCAAATTTGGTCTCTATATTTTGACTGTTCTAAGTCTAAAGAAGGAGCTAGTGTAGGCTGCATCATCATCAATCCGGCAAGTAACAAGACGTTAATGTCTTGTAGACTAGAATTTGAATGTACTAACAATACTGCAGAATACGAGGCTTTACTACAAGGTCTCAGAAAAGCTCTAGATATGAACATCCAAAACCTGGTCGTATTTGGCGACTTTGAAATAGTGGTTAGACAGGTAAGAGATTCTATACACTGTCTTTCCCCACATCTCAAAAGTTACCAGTCTAAGGTATGGAGTTTAATGAATAAATTTTCTGCTTTCAATATAAATTCCATTCCTAGATTAAACAATGCTGAAGCAGATCTATTAGCTAACGTAGCCTCTAAACTTCTTCCTGCAGAAGGCTTATCCCCAGACGCATTCTCCATCGAGCTATTGTTTCAACCATCTATTCCTAACAATATCACAAACTGGAGAGTATTTGACGATGATCAGCAGATCATTAACTTTCTGCACATGGAAGAAACCTTTCAAGGCGCGGTGATAGATGAACGCACGCACGACGACAATTTGCATGATTTTACGATAATACCTGATCCAAAATCTTATGAAGCTCTGTCGTACATGGTAAATTCCATACCCAAATCCATAGTTAGATTAGAGAAGTTTTATGATTTTGAAGATAAATTTAAAAAGACGGTCAATTGTAAAACCAATAGTTCTTCGTTGTCTTATGAAAAAGTCAATTTAGGAACTAGTGAAAATCCTCAGTGCATTAACTTAGGCTTGGGATGTTCTAGACAAGAAAAAGATGCTTTTGTATTATTTGAAGAATTTAAGGATGTCTTTGCATGGACGTATGATGATCTTAAAACTTTCGATCCTGATATCATACAACATATCATCCCGATGAAGCCCCAAACCTTACCCTTCCAACATAAACTGAGGAAGATGCACCCTAAACTAGAACCGACCGTTCAAAAAGAATTGAATAAACTCCTAAGTGCTAAAAATAATTTTTCCTGTTAGACACACTCAATGGGTGTCCAACCTTGTCCCAGTTCGGAAGAAAAACGGGGAAATCCGACTCTATGTCGATTTCTGAAACCTCAATAGAGCGTCTAACAAAGACAACTATCCTGTCCCACCCATGGAACAGATCCTTCAATAGGTATCTAATTCCGAGAGGCTATCTTTTTTAGATGGTTTCTCTAGATACAACCAAGTCTTAATGTCTCCGCCAGACCAACTCAAAACTACCTTCCGTACCCCGTGGGGCACTTATGCTTATCGCAAAATTCCCTTTGGATTGATTAACGTTGGTGCTACCTTTCAGAGAGAAATGGACATTGCTTTTCGAGGCTTAATCAATCACTCCGTCATAGTTTACTTAGATGATGTGACCGTTTATTCCAAAAACAAAGACGATCATCTAGCTCACTTACGAGTCGTTCTGCTACGATGTCGTAAATACGGCATCTCTTTGAATCCCCAAAAGTCCATCTTTGCAGTAGAATAGGGTAAACTCTTAGGTTTCATCGTGTCTAGTGAAGGAATGATTATTGACCTCGAGAGGACTCAAGTCATCGCTAAACTTCCCCCTCCTACATCCAAAAAATCCATGCAGTATTTCTTAGGCCAAATTAAATTCATGAGAAGATTTGTCCCCAGTTTATCTGAAATGGTCAGGCCTCTACAGAACCTGATTAAGAAAGACACCCAGTATCACTGGGGACCCATAGAAAATCAAGCTTTTAATGCCATAAAGAAGGACATAATAGACACTCCGTCTCTCATGAGCCCTGACTTCTCTCAAGATTTTACACTCTATACTTTTGCCTCTGATCGTTCCTATGCTACCGTCCTAACTCAGAAGAATACCGATAACAACGAAGTACCCATTGCCTTTATGAGCTCTTCTTTCAAAGGTGCTGAACTTAACTACCCAGCGATTGATCGGCAAGCCTACGTTATTTTCAAAGCAGTTAAGCATTTCCGGTCCTATCTTTTGAAGTCAAGGACGAAATTCATTGTCCCCTACCCTGCCGTAAGGAACTTGTTAGTGCAAAAGGAGTTAGGAGAGAAGAGAGCCAACTAGGTCACCTCCTTGTAGGAGTATGACTTATAAATCACCCCAGCTCAGATTGTGAGAGGCCAAGGGTTGTGTAAGTTGGTTGTTGATTCGAAAACAGGACAACAAGAAGATAGTGATACATCAAACCTAGGACAAAGTGATTTAAGTTTGATCTGTTGCGCACAAAACCTCGTTAGTCCCTGGTACAACGATATTAGATTATGTATTGAACATGGGTCAGCACCCCGTCACCTTGACCCTGCCAAGAGAAGAGAGTTGAGGCTAAAGTCTGCCTCCTTTCATCTAGTTAACGGTGTACTGTTTCGTCATAATTTTGATGACATACTGATGCGCTGTCTCGAGAAAGACGAAGCAGAAAAAGTCTTGCTCGAGTTGCATGCAGGAGAAGCTGGTGGTCACTTCGGTGGTGACACCACTGCTCATAAAGTTTTAAGATCCAGTTATTACTGGCCCACACTTTTTAGAGACACCCATGCCTTGTGTCGTAAATGTATCATCTGTCAAAAAGCATCAGGGCGGTTACAAAAACCAACCTTTCCCTTGCAACCCGTTTCAGTAGATTCTCCTTTCCAGCAATGGGGCCTTGATATCATAGGTCCTATTAACCCTCCGTCCTCGCAACAACACAAGTATATTGTGTTAGCCACATATTACTTTACTCGATGGTCTGAAGCTGCTACGCTAAGAACTGTCAACACCAGTCAGGTAATCACTTTTCTAAACTCGAATATTATCACTCGTTTCGGTATCCCTGATTGTCTAGTCTTTGACAACGCTTCATACTTTTCTTCTCTTGAGATGAGAGAGTTTTCTTTGGAGAAAGGAATTAAGCTGAAGTATTCTACTAGCTACTACCCCTAGGGCAACGGATTAGCAGAATCAACAAACAAGAACTTGATCAAAATTATCAAGAGAACGGTGGTTGAAAATCACAAGAATTGGCACAATGCACTGTTGAATGCACTATGGGATGATAGGGTAACGCCAAAATATGCTATAGGTAACTCTCCCTTTTTTCTCGTTTATGGTAGAGAAACAATTTTGCCACCTCACATTCTTCTTCCTTCGCTTCAGTTGTCACAAAAGGTCCAAGAAGAAGATTGTCCCCCTCTTGAAAATCAAATTAACGCTTTGATGAAGTTAGAAGAAGTAAGAGCCCAAGCTAAGCGTAAGTTAGATCAACATCAACAATTGATTAAAAGATGGTTCGATTCTAATTCTACTTCTGATAGGAATTTTGAAGTAGGCGATCTCGTCTTAAAATGGGACAAACCACACGAAGGAAAGGGTGAGCACACAAAATTTCAAAACTTATGGCTCGGACCATTTTTAATTGCTGAAAAGTTGGGTCCTAGTTCCTTTCGATTGCAGAATCTTGAAGGGCAGCTTGACACCTATCCGGTGAATGGCCAAGCCCTGAAAAGATACTTTGCTTGATAACTACCCTTGTATATTATGTAAATATTTCATTTTTGTTTTCATTTTCGTTTGCTTTCTGTTTTGATTTTGATTTGAATTTATCAGTTTTTTTTTTTTTTTTTAAATACACATACCTGTACACTGAGCTATTCAGAAAAAGATGATAGAAATTTTCTTCACTGAAATAACTTCTAAAAAATTTGTACAAACATCAATGATATATTGTTGAAATTGATATCTGTGTTGGAAAATTTCGAAAGAAGTTTACTGATTTCAATCTCTGAGCAAAGCTTGTCAAGATCATCTATTATCTTTTTATGATGTCCCTTTTCCGTAAAGGAATGACTCAAAATATGTATCCCTGTCGTAGGAAGTTGTTTTGTAAATAAAACATCTCTGGAGATAAATAAAGGACAGTGATAAAAAAAAAAAAAAAAA
>ML812062.1:67546-90006 GCA_009831015.1 Picea engelmannii | reverse complement strand
CTGGCAGCGAAGCAATGTCGGGTACATGAAAATTCGTAAAAAAAAAAAAAAAACCTCTTTAATGTCCTTGATTCTGATCTAGAACTTCTTGACAGGATACAGATGTCAGAGTGGGTTAAATGGCAACCCTGTCGAGGCTATGGACGCCTGCTGGAAGCAGTGGCTATGCCAACAGTATTAGAGATTTTATCTTTAATATCGTGACTTGTTGATCTTAAGACTGTTATTAGTTTTAATCTTTTGAAACACTACTGAAAAAAAAAATGATTTACGATGATGTTTGTATAATTTTTTGATTGTTATTTTTAAGTTGAAATTATCTTTGCTGTCTTAATTTGAACTGGTACCTTTTGTAGAGATAACTGCTTCTACCAGTGTGTCGCCATTGTTGGCAGCCAATTCACTTTTTTCTATTATCCTATAAGCTGCCTACACCTATGTCTTGCAAACATCAAGTTTTCGTCGCATTTTTCAAATAGACGACATTTTCATTTCTTGCGACATTTGCACATTTGTCTTCATTAAGTTTTCACGACTATAAGCATGAAAACTTCTCCTTTCGAGGTCACATTTCGATCACTATCTGAACTGTCATGATCTTTTTATCGATATGCCTACTGCGCTTACCTTTTTTTTATCGTTATGTGGCTGGAAGGACTTTCAAACTATGCTCATTGGACATTCTTATATTGATTGCATAACTTTATTTTATTGAGTTTGTAAGGCATTGATCATTTGGATTACACTTTTTATGACTTGCCTGATCATTGATTCTATGAAAATGCATAGGGGTTATGATTAATTTCTCCCATATATATATGATATAATCCATATGTTAATCTTTTTATAACTTTTGGCTTGTCAACTATTATGAATATCGTTTGGCACCCTGGTTAAAATTCTGATTATATACATTGGCGCATAGTTGATTTTGGGTTTTGATTTATACGTCGGATGTTTGAACACCAGGGCATAACATTTGCATGTATTGGCATACACATTTGATTTCATTGGTTGTACACATGACTTAATGGTTGAACTATTATTATGGAGTGAACAAATATGAAATTTGGCAGTTGTACTTGGATAATGAATATTATGCATGGCAGACTCCACCACCTTCACATGCGCGCATTTATGCTTATCCCTTTTGGCTCGTTCATTGCTGTTGGTTCGGGTAGCTCTGTTACTATCCGTGTCAGTGAATTCAAACCCTTCCCTTACCATGCATTCGGCTCCATGGCCCCAGTCGTGTGAGTTGAACCCAATGGAAACCAAGCCCTATTAATGTTTGACAATGCCCGCCAAGATTTGAAAGACAGTGGATGGCTTACCTTCGTGAAACGATTCGAGTGTTTTAACCTTTGTGTAGCTCGATAGTTTTCCATGACCTTCGATGGCTATCGAGCCAAGGTAGGCGATGTACAGTTAGAGATTGATGAACAGTTTATCAGCTCAGCTACGGGGTTACCTACTTCGGGACAGCACTGGTTTAAGAATTGCAAGGTCGAGGAAGTGCCATGGACAATGCTATTTCAATCGTGCAAAGTCACCTCTTGTGACAAAGGTATGCCTATCTCTACACTTAAACTGCACTGGCATGATACTTTGATGATAATTCAGCAGTTCGTGACCTACGAAGGTTGATACGGACTTGTGTTTCTTTACCACCTACGTCTGTTGATGATTTTTATAGGGTATCCCCTAAACGTGCCTTTCTATTTTCATCAGAGCTTGTATAAGATATCGAAAAAGTTTAAGAGGCACAAGGCTAACAACAGCTTGTTTCATCATGGGCTTATTAAGCTCATCGTTGTTTATCATTTGAGTTTGTTGGGTAATATTTGAAAGGCTTTCATCGCACGTAATGGATTTGAAGACACCGACCCTGTACAGGTTGATAAACTTGTGGTAGTTGAAACCAAGGCTGAACTGCCTGTATCCTTACACCTCCTACTACCTAAACCCTCGGCCAACCCTCCTATCGACTTACCCAACACTGTAACTAAGAGTGCAGAGGCTATTAAAAAGCCTATGAGCAAAAATCCCAAGGCAAACCTTACTGCAAATGTCAAAGGGAAAAGGAATGCACGGCTCATTTCGAGAATGGCCAAAAACAAACCAAAACCCTCTATCGAGTCAAACCCTATCATCCTAAGTGAGGATTTTGATTCTGATATTGAGCGTTTTCTGGCTAGCGAGTACCCCTACTCGTAAGGTTTACGTCACGAACCCCCTTATGATTTTGTATCAAACCTACCCCCCTGCCTAAAGGATGACCCTAACTACCCGTGTATTAAATTGCCTCGTGAAACCCTCGATAATTTGGTCAAACCCTCGCCTGCTCTGTCTAAACCCACACAGTCACCCTGTTATCAATGAAATTCATGGTTAGAGTGATATTATATTGATGTTCCGATACTCCAATCAAGGATTCAATCATTGGAAGACCAGATTGCAGTCCTAACCAGTCAAAAAGCCAAGCTACAAGCGACAAATAAAAAGCAAAAGACAACCGGTTCCATCCTGTTCAAGAACGTGGAATCAACCACGGCTGTTGTAAATTCCAAGCTGGTATAAGCAAGCAGCCTTGTCGCTACAAAGGTATGGTTTTGACATCATTTTGTTTTGTAAATAATCTAGGTTGTTATAATGTTTTCAATTCAGTTTTTAAACAGATTTGTCCACATCTTGAATGACTCTGTTATATTGCGTGCATTCTATATATAGATTTGCTTTGAATAAAAAGAAATTTCGATTCGATATATGATCCGATTATTCCCAGTATAGAAATCAATATATTTTGATTGGATTTGAGTGATCTTCGTTTGAATTTGATTGATTGGCTTGCCTTGTTAAGGTGACAAAATTAATAGTTTTCCTTCAAATGAATTGGTTTGTATCCGATTTGAAAAGGAAATTTTTCATATTCAGTTTAGAACACAATCATTCTCGGATTTGATTTGGTTATGATCCATATGCTATGGTTGGTAAACGGTTTGATTAAGTTTGATTGTTACGATTTTGCTCACATTCAATTTCATTATCATTGGTATGCTATGGCTGGTAAATGTTTTCGGGAAGATACTTGTTACGATGTTGTGTCGTGTGATGTTCTATCTTTGATTGTTTCCAAGTTAAGGATAATGACTCTGTCTCTTTGATGAAAACATTACGCTCAAATAACATTCGCGCCCGAATTGGGAATGAATTTGAATCATAACAACTGTGTGAAAATCTTAGCTAAATCGATTCGCTCTTATTCTAATTTAGCAAGTATGTCCTATGAGTTGAATTCAGATTATAATTGATGCTCCGTTAATTTTAATTTTGTGAAATGAATTGGTCAAAACCTGTTATGATTCGTTTGAATGAAACGATTGTGATCAAAATCAATCGATCTTGTTTGCTTACTGTGCAATGATCAACGAATGAAATCTATAATGAACTCTATTTGATTAATCCTGTTATGATTTTGTTATGAGTCAGTTATGGTTTGGATTCGTTCACAACCTAAATCGCTTGCTATACAGTTATCGTGATAATCCTGTTTGATTCACAAGTGTAACGATGTGTTTGCGATTTGTTTTAATTTCAATTGGATATCAAAACGATCTCATAACAGATGGATTTAATTTGTTAAGGAACGATTACGATACTATTACATATGATTTCATTTACCCGACTCATGACTATAATCGAAATAGAGTATTGCTATTTCTGTATTCGGTTAAATGATGTGGATCCTGTTTGAGTTCATAATGGAATAACGGTTTCAATTTATGATCCATTCTTAAGTAATTGTTGGATGTCAATTGAATAGAATTTCTTAAAATATTTGAATTAATTTCAATTCTGATTCTGTATATTATTTTAGACTATCTACAGAATCAGATGATTCTGTAGCTAAGTCTGTAGAATTAGATTTTTATTGTTTTATTAATAAAATATCTCTCTAACTTGTCTATTTATGACCTGTTTCAGGTGAATTCGAAATTCCATGGGATTTCATGGACAGTTTAGAGGATATTTGGATGTTTTAGTTTCATTTTAATTTCCTAGTTTAGGCAATTTTGGGATATCTCTCAGATTTCATGTAAACAGTTTTATAACTTCCACAGGGAGGTTTTACCCTGTGGAAAACCTTTAAATACTTATTATTTTTTTTGTAATAAGGATCATCCTCGCTTGTGAGAGAACCAGGATAATGGATATCTAATAGAGGCTGAGACATAAATTGATTTTCTGCTACAGCTTTAGCTTTTCATAATATCAATCTTTTGTTTCATGTTTATGTTTATCAATTTGCATTTGGTTAATGACTACTCTAGCTATCTTAGTCTTTTGCAAATGATATGAATTAATTAATATGATCCATATCTAATTTCTTCCGGTATTTAAAGACATAGCAATTACTTGATTCAATTTGTGAACGACAGATTTCTCTTCTTCATTAATTGGATTATTAAGTATAAGTTTTTGCATAACAGGTTTACCTTATTGCAGAGATTTATAAATCATATAATTGTTATGATTTTTATGTCTTGTTTGTCCTGTAAACAAACTTAAAGAGCATTGCAGCTTATCATTTACAAGAAGCTTCTGGAGTAATCGGTGCGAGTTTCCTTCCTCCGATCTACTAGTAGAGTCATCATACACAGGGCAAATCTGGAGCGTTTAGCCAGGTTAATTTGCAATTGTTTCATTAATTTGATTAGATATATTTATCATTTAGATTAGTGTTTTAGTTAATTAGCTTTCTGTTTTATTTATGTTCATAAAAATATAAAAACAATAAAACTATCTCTTACTGTCCTAGGGCAGATTGCAAACAAGTTTTTCAGGTTTTAATTAAATCTGTAAATTGTCAATATTGTATATTTTGTGAATAAGTTATATTACAGTTAGTAATTAGAAAGTCAATTAGAGTTAGTATAGTAGTAATTAGTAGATTATATAGATTAGTTTAGTTTTCTTTAATAATTAGTTAGTTTGTTTAATAGTTAGCTTTAATTAGATTAGTTTATCAGTTTGTTTTATTTATTGTTAGTTAGTTTAATTTGTTTTATTTAGTTTTACTTAGATTAGTTTATTAGTTTGTTTCATTTTGTTTTTAGTTAGTTTAGATTAGTTTTCTTCTTTTGTTCTCTTAGGACTTTAGATCGGCTAACGGAGCCGCTAAACCCGTCAGGGTGGTTCCTTCCAAACGGCTTGGGTTATTAGACAACCCCGAACCGGTTCCACTCTTCCAGTTGACGGACGGTCGATTTCGCCCGTCAACAAACCCTCATCCTGACATCATCAACGTAGGGTTTGGTTTGTGCCCACCTTTGATGGGTAATTTCTATTACCTGCCTCTAACCGATAATGTCCACTACATATAAGTTTTCCTCGACCAGCCTAGGGCCGAAGTATTTCAAATCGTGTCATTTTGCATGACTTACTTTAATGATCTGTGGACTCTTCCTTCCCCATCAGCCATGATGGAAGGGACAGGGAACCATGGCATGGACATGACTTTGTCAGTGATAGAAGTTGCGTACTCTATAGTTCAGCAAGCTTCCACCAACCTCGATCCGACTCCTGCACAAGAGTTAGATCCGGTTCTCGTGCCTATTTGGGCTCAAGGTTCCCTCACCGATACTGATTCTTTAAACTTAGTCTTTCCCTCAGACGAGGTGATTATTGAGGCAATGACTAGTTCGGATAGACCCTAAGATGATCTCCATCACAGATCTTACTTCCTCCCAGAGTTAAGAAGAATTGAAGCAGGTGAATTCACTCTGACTATGACTGGAGATAGAGCCTGTCTTATAAATCCTTTGGCTACACACAATGTTTACATTGAAGGAAATATGGAAACCATCACTGAAATGATACCTATTGATATCTCCAGAACCCCTGGCATCGTGGACAATATATTCATCGGAGTGGACTTATCCCCTGAGGAGATTCAAATCTACATGGATTTATTTAAATAATTTTGCGATGTGTTTTCCTGGTCTTACGAGGAAATGCCAGGAATAGATCCAACAATCGTCGAACATGAAATCACGACATGTCCCTATGCTAAGTCGATCCAGAAGAAGCTTCATCTAGGTCATCCTAAGAAAGAAAAATCTATCAAGGATGAAGTAGAGAAACTACTCAAAGATGGTTTCATCTACCCCATCCAATTGACTCAATGGGTGTCAAATCGCATGCCAGTCAACAAAAAATAGGGTATGATTCACGTATGTATAGAATTTCTTGACTTGAACAAGGCCTATCCAAAGTATAATTTCCCCACTCCATTTATTGACCATATATTCGATGAATGCATAGGTTTTGAAGCCTTTCCTTTCATGTATGGTTTTTCGGGATACAATCAGATATAGATCAAGCCCGAAGACCAACACAAAACTGTGTTCATTTTTCTGTGGGATACATTCGCTTATCGGAAGATGCCTTTTGGTCTAAAAAATGTTGGGTCTACTTTTTAGCGGGCCATGTCTTTTGCTTTCCATGACCTCAAACACATAGTCGAGGCTTATCTTGATGATTTAGTGTCACAATCTCATAAGAGATTTGATCATCCTACACACCTCTGACTTATCTTTGAGTGATGTTGCTACTATCGGATTTGCTTGAATCCAAACAAATGCATTTTTTGTGTTACATCGGGTCATCTGCTAGGTTTCATAGTTTCGACAACAGGGATCATGGTCGATCCTCTAAAGGTTGAGGTGATAGTTCAGTTTCCACCCCCGTGCACAGTCCCTCAACTTCAGAGTCTACAGGGAAAAGAGAACTTTTTACGGTTTTTCATCACAAACAATGCCAAGATCACAAAGGGCTTCATGCATTTACTAAAGAAGGATGTTCCTTTTCATTGGGATGAAGCTGCTCAATGCTCTTTCAAAGCATTTAAATGCGCCCTCATGTCTACTCCTCTGCCTTCACCACCCAATTATAATAAAGATTTCTTATTGTACTTGATCATTGCGGAGTTGACCATCTGTATGGTCTTGGTTTAGGAGGATAGTTTTCTCTCAGAATATGTAATTTATTACCTGAGCCAAGGCCTGATTAGATTGGAACTCAATTATTCCCACGTTGAAAAACTTGCGTTGGCAGCAGTTCATGTTGTGCAACGGTTTCGTAATTACATCTTGTTTCGCAAGACCATCGTCGTTGTCATTGTGAATTCGTTTCAATACATGTTGACACGATGTGTAATTGGTGGAAAGATCAGTAGATGGACAGTTATCCTCCAGGAATTCGACTTGGATTTTGTTTTGGAAAAATCCAAAAAGTCATTGGTCTTTGCAGAACTCATCTCGAAACTTCCGGTCGAATTAGGTGATGTTATACCTGAGGAGTCACCTATCAAAGGATACATGTTTTTGATCACGTCTCTGGACCCTTGGTATGGAGATATACTAGTCTATATCCAGAGTTGTAAGTTCCCTACCTCAGCTTCTCATGATGAGTGTCATCGTACATGCCATCAGGCCAAGAACTATCTCATACTTGAGGACACTCTGTATTCTCGAGGTGTGGATTGCATCCTTCACCGGTGTCTCACTCATGAAGAAGTCGAAATCATGGTTAACGATTACCACACTAGAGCATGTGGCAGTCATTTGTCTAGGTTGGAAACAACCCAAAAGATTCTACGAGCCAGTTACTTTTGGCCAACATTATTCAAAGATTGTGTTGAATCGGTCAAGAAGTTTCACCAGTGTCAAATATTCTCTCAGAAGATGAGGGCACACCCCACTCCCATGTTTCTCATCACCACAGTTGGTCCCTTCACCAAGTGGGGGATTGATTACGCCACATACAACCCCCCTTCTGCAAGGGGGCACCATTATATCATTGTAGAAGTAGAATACTTCATGAAGTGGGTCGAGGCTATGCCAACGTTTAAATATAATGGTGATATAGAAGCTCTCTTTTTGTTTAACCAGATAATATGAAGGTTCAGCATCCTGAGAGAGATTGTCACTAACCATGGCAGTCACTTTCAGAACAAAATGATGTCTGAGTTAACTTCAAATCTTGGGTTGAGGCAAGAACATTTTTCACCCTACTACCCATAAGCAAATGGTCAGGTGGAAGCTGTGAATAAATCCCTTAAGACTATTTTACAACGAACGATCAATTCGACCAAGTCAAATTGGCATTTGATGTTGTACTCGGCATTATGGGCCTACTGAACGTCTCTTAAGGCTTCAAATTGTTTCTCACCTTTTCAACTCATTTACGGGCTGGAAGCAGTCTTTCCTATAGAGTGCTAGATCCCCTCTCTAAATTTGGCAGTACAGTTATTGCCAAACACTTCACCGCTTGAAGAGCATTTACTATATCTTGAGCAGCTCAATGAGAAGGGTCGGGATGCAACCTTGGCTAACGAGGCTCACAAACAAAAATTCAAGTGTCTATATGATTGATCCATCCATCCTCGTATTTTCTCTGAAGGTGACCTTGTCCTATTCTATGACCAAGATAAGGACCCCCTGGGGGCAGGCAAGTTCAAACCCATGTGGTTCAAACCTTTCATCGTAAAGGAGGTTCTAAAGAAGGGCGCTTATCATTTGGTGGACTTTGAGGGAAATTCTTTGATGGAGCCTAGAAATGGGCTCTACCTTAAGAAGTATTACTCATAGGTGGGTCACCTTGGGTGACTTCTTGTAGATATGTATAGTTCTTATACATCTTCTTTTTAGTTTTTATATTTTTGGTTTTATGGACGTGTCATTTATGATTTCATCTTTTTCATTGTGGAAGATGTCAAGTGAATCAAAGGTGTTCATTAGGTTTGTGGATGGCACTAGCCGACACACTCGAAGGCTTGATTCCGCAACTTGGGTGATTTTCACACCTCACAACCAGTTTCTATCTTTAGGAGGTATCTGTTTAGGTGACGCCACAAACAATGTCACCAAATACAACATAGTCTTCGAGTTCCTTCGTGACGCTTTGCTGCATGGTATCTCTCACCTCTAGGTCTACTTAGATGCTCAATTGGTTGTGTCTTAGTTAAATGGGGTTTACCACGTTTACGATCCTACTCTACACCAATGGTTCCTTGGGGTACGTCTCTTAGAAAAAATCTTTGATTAAATTACGTGTATCCATGCTCCTAGGAGATTGAATCAAATCACAGATACTCTAACTAATCATGTATTAGATTGGAATATTGCACAGATGTAATAAAAATCACACACATGCACATGTAAATACATTTGTAAAATAGATGTAATCCATAAGACTTAAAAANATATATATATATATATATATATATATATATATATATATATCAGAGTACATAGGTGGGTGCAAGCGCCTCAAATATATGTCAAGTAAGAGTCACAAGGATTATGCCCTCAAAAATATACAAAAGGTTCCCTTGGCACATGATTATTCTAGCCGAAATAAGGTTGGGGCCTATTGGCCCTGCCATAATGAACAATGACATTCTCAAAACGCCAGAAGAGCCAGACCCAGGTCCGTGGTACCCCAAATATGTGAGGTTTCATCACTGGTGGAAGATCCTCGATCTCTACCATAGGGACTGCACGAGAGAGGGTGGTGAGGTTCCACTCCACCCATCTCAATACTTTCTCAACCTCTCCGGATGGATCCCCCCCTACTGTTGCTACTGGTCTGGCAGCTATGACTAGTCCTGCCTCTGGCCGAGGACACCGCCTAGTCCTCGAGAAGTATATTGGATGCATTGGTCTCACATCTGTACATAACAGATACTTAAGTGTTAGATACTCTAGTATACAAAAAAAAAAATGATATATATATAAAAGAAATAAAAAATTAAATAACTCTGGAAAAAAAACTTACCCATATCTCCTCACTCCTCTCCGGGAGGTACAGGCATGTCAGGATCTCTAGAAAAATTGATCACAGCATAGGGGTAGTCCTCTATTTTCAGAATCTATCATGCCCACCAGTCAAAAAACTTATCATCAAAGGCCTCTACGGTCCTCCCTCCCCCCTGTCACGAAAACAACGTCGCCCATCTGCATAGCGCTGGGAGAGAGGCCATGTGCCCTCATATCATCTCTCAAGGACTAATACTATGCACCCTCTCGAAGAAAAAGGAACATATAACAGTCTCGAACTTGAAGTTTTAGTGTTCTCGTATCCGACACTCTGTTAGTTGTCTCTTCATGCAATCTAGCATGGTTGTACTCCAGTCCAAAATTCATGCATTTAAGCACTGCACTACACATTGCATGTGTGCCCGATAAGCATGATGTAAATCCATAGATCCAATGATCTGCCCAATGAGTAGAACTATCACTTTCAGTGATAGGTTGATGATCTTTTGTATAGGTACCTGAGAACCTACATTTTCAGTACCAACCTTGCAATGGAGTCCGATCAACTCCTCATTATTGTTAGGCCCGGCGGGGAAAGTATGCAAGTTAACTGGATCCCCTCTCCTCGAGAGACCAGTCAGGAAGTAAATTTATTCAGTCATTGGAGTCAATGACTTCCCTTTGAGAATGAATGCCTCTGTGTCAGGATGCCAGTAATCTATCAAAGCATTTAGCAACCTGGGTTGTTTCCTCATAAACGGACATTGGAAGAATTTTAACAACCCACATTGTGATAAAACAACGACAACAGCAGGGTCTTCTGAGACCAAAAAATCAATGTCCTCATTCTCCCTCTCTCTCCAATGGACATACATCCTGCAAAATGACAAAGTCATGGGGAGTTAACTCTTGTTTTTCTCATTTTTTCACTTGGAGAAGGGTGTACACGGGTTGTATTGGCGACAGTCGTGTCTGTACACAGGCAATTTATCTTCTACCCGTGTGCACACGCGGGTTGTTCTTGGACATCCCACGTACACGTAGGGTCGACCTCTTTAAAGGTCAGCGCCCCCCAAAAAAACAAAAATAAATGAAAAAAAGGAAGAATGAAAGGCAGGAGGGGCTGGTTTGTACTTACTTGGTCCAAACAAAAGTTTGTTTCGTCCACTAAAGCTCCCATAATCATCTCTTTTGGCAAAGGGGTGTTTTTGAATTTTTTGTCAATTCTCAATTTACAATGGTGATAATGAGCTGCCAGCTTCTATTTATAGACCTTTTGTCCCCTTTTTGTCATTTTTTGGACCCTTTTGTCATTTTTTCTAGCTTGAAAATCATTTAGTATGGTTTTTGAGTTTATCAGGGGATGTTATGATTCGGTTTACTTTGGGTTTTGGGAAACTGTTTGAGAGTTGGATCACTTTTAAAGGTCTTTTTGTAAAAAGTCATTTTTTCAATTTTTTGCATCTAAGTTAGGATTCCACCTCCACTTTCTGCATCTCGTTGTCTTTTTCACTTTTCCATAGGAGCGATCCCACCGAATTGGGGCATGAAACCCTTACTCCTTCTCTAGAAGTATCGTAATTTAGTGGTAGATCCTACCTTCACATGGATGCCCTATGTAGATCCTGTTTGCATTTTGGTGTCGATTCCGTCACTAATGACTATAGGCTCGGGAGTCCTTATTAGTTTTTCATGATTATGAGTTTGAGCCTCATTTGCATGATTCATTATCACTCTTGACCTCACCCTTGTGACTCCCAAACCAAAAAGGGTCTTCTTTTAAGCCCTTTTCAGACCCTCTAAACATGAAAAGACCGTCGAGCAATGTTGTTTCCCTTCGCGCTCACCAAACTAAAATTTGAAGGCACGTCTGTCCGACGGTAGTTTACCCCTTTTTGGGTCTGGATGGTCAAAAGTAAAAAAAAAGGTATACTTTAGGACCCTCGGTTCTCTAGAAGAGTATTCTCAGGTATAAATTTAACCCTTTTTCGGGCCTGAGGGACTAAACTTATGAAAAAGGAAGCCCCACGAAGTCCATAGTTAAGCTCTTTTCGGACTCCCTAAAAGTGAAAAGATCATTGAGTTATCTTGTTTCTTCACACTCGTTAAATTGGTCAAGAATAGCATCCCTCACGGAGTCCATAGTTAAGTTATTTTCAGACTCCTTAAATATGAAAACATTGTCGAGTGATCTTGTCTTTGTCACACTCATTAAAATGGTTTTGAATAGATGTCTTTTCGGTGCTAGTTTACCCCTTTTTTTGAACTAACTAGACTAACTTCGAAAAAGGTACCCTAGTGGAGTCTCCTTTTATATTTTTTCAGACTCTCTAAAAATGAAAAACCATCAAGCTTACCTTCTCTGGGATCGTTAAAATTACACCAAAGGATGTTATCATTGTGTCTTATTAATCACATTTTCATTCCTGCGTCTTTGGCCTAATGTCGAATCCATGTTTATCTCAACAGAACCATCTGAAGCATGCCTTATATGCTAGCCTTGTAGCACTTTTCCTCTGCGTCTTGACACCTTGACCCTTGGATTATTTTTCCTGAGTGTCCTTTTCCTACATATGTCTCCTTTCTCTAAGAATCAGTGCGTTCCTTGTGCTTGGAACTAGTATGTATGTGACACTCATTCCTCCTTTGTAACGTAGAATTATTTTATTCTTTTTCAAACTTTCAAATATTCTTGAAAAAGAGGAAGGGAAAAGTATTTTCTTTTTATTGGCAGCACAATGAGTCACCCTTGGACAAAACACATCCTTTCGTTTGTTTGTCAATCTGTAGGATTTAATATGACCTTAGGAAGTTGTTCTCTCTACATAGAGTTGTGTCCTCCTCTGTTTGGTTATCTTTCCAAACTTATGGAGAGTTTGTGTTGCCTCTTGCATCATGAACTTATGTCAATTCCATGTTGCCTGAGTCTCATCATTTGTCATTCTTTCATCTAAGGGAATTTTTACTAAACTTGAGTCGGCCCTTCTGCAATTTGTCTCTTTTCCTCATGCCTAGCCACCTTGAAAGACCAACCAAGTCCTTGCCCAAAATCAATGAAGTTCTATGCCTGATAACCAAGATCCTCTTGCTTGTTCTCGATGAGCCATCGAATACCACTGGGTAGTGAAGTCATACACTGATATTACACTCCTACCTGAGTTTTGAAGATTTTGAATTTGTTGCTCGAGCTCTGAAGACCTCATCTCCATCCATTGGGCATCATTGGCTTCTTTAAGATGGATACTATACATGTATATATTTTGATTTTGAGATGTAGATCCCCTATGTACTGCTCATGGCTACACTTTATATAGTTATATGACATGGATCTGTAGTGTATTTTATTGGATTCCATGATTTTATTTCATCCCGAGCATGGGTATGCCCGCCTCGGTGAGACAAATTGTTATTTTGCATATGGAACCTCCTGAACTATGGTCTCTGGGATCACTCTCTTTATACATTAGTGAATTTTTGTAATGTATTTCAAACATTAGATGCTCTTCTGACCTCACACATTAGGGGGCATCTGTTATAACACTAAATTTCACCATACATGCATACCTGGAATCAAGCCATCTTACTTTCCATCTTTTCCAAGCCACCACTAAATAACTCTTCTAAAAAAAAAATTCTTTGAATTTGAACGTGCCCTACACCACTACTTCCCACGTACACATGCTTGTTGCACCACTACATCTTGCGTATACTCACAAAAAGAGTGAAAAATGAAAATTGAAAGGATACGGGTTGTTGAGTTGTTACCTAACCATTTGAATGCCCATATCTAGTCACCCCAACCATCACCATCTCTTTTGGCCTATAAAATAAGGGCTTGGGGTGCCATTTCAAGGAGGAAGCACGAGATCATAGAAACTCTTCCCATTTTTATATTCCCCCTTTGCCCCAATATTTTGCAACCACATTGTGAGTTTGAGCCATAATTCATTTTTCTTCCATTGCAAGCCCTTTCCATTTCCCTAGAGAGAACTGAAGAGGAGAAGAAGACATGGAAGCATTTGGTGCATGGTGAAGAGGAGCCCATGACCGAGTTCGAGGAGGAGTGTTGGTCTCACGTTGTAAGTGAATTTTGTGAGATTAATATAAAGAAGTACTTTTTTCGTCCCTCCAAATGATGTCTTAAATATTTGTGATTTGTTTACATTTCTTGTTTATAATGTCTAACCTACTAATCCATATATAGAATGCATGCTTGTAGTTTCTTGTTTGTCTTTTGATGAATGCAGGTCAGCCTTGGGAGGAGATTTGCAGTCGGGAAACAACCAATCACAAAGGGATCGACACCAGATATAGAGTTTAAGGTAGGCCTACCAGATCCATCTTCCTTGTCTTTTATGTATGATTGTGGGGTAATGTCGGGATAGTGATTAAAAGTAGGATACTTTAGACAGTTAGTTATGCCTACACTTTAGAACCCTGGTGTAGTCTGTAGGGGGTTTTCCCGCTTACATCAGTTCTTTGCTATTTTTCTTTTTCTTAGCATTGCTCGGTCCATCCCAGTTATTCTTGGTGACCACACGACTTCCAATGATTTCGGGGTCAAAGAGTTATACATCTCCAACTGGTACAAAAAATTATGCAGGCCATTCCTTGGTTATCTCCTCCATATCTTCCTCTGTCAATTTGTATTAATACCGCAGCTACTCCTTATTTTCATCCCCGTGCACGATGATATAAATGAAGTGTCGGTCTGCATGGAACTTCACGAGTGGTCTGAACCTATGGAGTGTATTCGACGTCATTCGAGGAAAGAATTCAATGGCATGCATGAGCTGTAAGTAGTAAGTGTGGAAGACAACATTCGACTGCCACTACTTCGCCATATCGCTTGTATACCACAAGGTGGTGAACCTCGTGGCCAGTGGTTCTTATGGCTCGACTTCTGGGAATGTCGATCTCTCCAGCATCACCCAAGCGAAAAATTATATAAGAATGAGTAACCAACTGAAGTAGAATTCATAGCCCTCATATTGCACTTTGTGATAGTCCTTCTCCAACTCGTTGATGAGGTAGGTCACCTAATTCATCTACATACCCTCGACACACTTCCTTGTGAGGTCGACAACAAACCCTGTAACCTGCATTGGTTTTTTCTTCCTAATGAGCTTGCCAGCGATCAGCTGACAAGCTAGGTGCACTGTGCCATCTTAGATGGAGGATACCTTGTAGTCTTGCTTCCCCTTTTCCACATCGTTGTATGTTTCCTTGATACGTTGCATCAAGGAGTGATCTATGGCCTTCACCAGATAGAAATGGTGAGGGTCTAGTCCCTGCATGCTCAATCCAGTGATCATGTGGATTAGAGCCAGATCCACAGTCATGTGCTTTTCTAACCAGAGATAACCTCCATGGTAGCATGACATAAGGATTTTAACGCATGCATTAACCTCCTCATGTCTTCCTAAGTGGTGTATCTTCATGACGTTGAGGATGGTGGAACTCGCGATCTCCTTGATCCATGACTCAAGGACTATCTTTAGCTTCTTCCTAGTTGTCTTTTTCAACTACCTATGCATTGCAAGCAACGCATAATTATTCCTATATCCTAGGTTAAAGTCGTTGATCTTAAGATGAGGGATCAGTCCTAGCTACGGTCCAACTACGCGTATCCCCTTTGAGAGGTATGCAGTGATGAGTGTGTACTTGAAGTTATGCGAGATGTTGTCATGACTAGCTGCACTAGCTAGAGGTGGGATGTAGTTGGGAAAGACCAATGTGATCAACTTCACATTCACCAGGTCATCACGGTGTTGGCTTCTCTTCTCTCTCACATTTTTAGATTGCCCAGATCGATGTCCATTCAAGGGGGATGCTTGCAATCCTCGCGTCAATGAGGCTTGTAATCCTGCGGACATAACTTTCTCAACCATAAGGTCTATTAGGATCTCGTCCAAATACTTCTCTACTGTGCTAAGGTCACCCAACATGCACGCTCATGATCAAATATCTCGGTTATGCGAACAGATACTCAACATAAGAAAAATAGGTGGTGAGGTCTCAAAATCACAGCGTGATAGCAATCAGTTCTTTGTTCACTCAGATAATGACAATTTGAAAAAGTGTCCCCGATGAGGCATTCGACGGATTAAATAAACAATGTCATAACGGGTTCCTCCAACGGATCAAAAATCCTCAATCAATATGATTCCATCCATTATGGCATGGTCTCAACGGTCTCATGGTTATCTTTCCACAATAAATTCATTTCTAACCATTCTTAAGCATTGTTCTAATGGTCAGGACACCTCCAACGATCATATAGCTTCATTGTGGCGAAGTGCCATTCTGCGTTGTTCTACTATTCCAACAATGTTCAATTTCTGCAAGCCTGCTTCCTGCGAAGTCTTCACTAGAACCTCCTGCAGTCTTTCTAACTTTTCTTTCTTCTTACTTATCTTTCTATTCTTCTTCCCTGTGATCTGAGTTTTTGGATTCCTCTTTCCATTTGTATTCTTATCCTCTCTTAGCATAGTAACATCTCACTATTGATATTCTCTCAAAAATTTCACATGCAATATCTCTTCTCTTACTACTTCTGGGGTAGGTTCTCTTCTCTCCTGCATGGATAGGTTCTTTAAGCCTTCTGGTGTTCTTTCAACTTTGATAGTTAAGTATCTAGCCCTTAGTTTATTCGACTTGTCCTCTTGTTCTTGTACTAGTCGCTCTATTTTCTCGACTATGAAGTCCCTTAATTCTTGCTTTTTCTATTTTGTGTCTTCTTCTTCTGCTTTCCTTCAGATCTGATCTTCCAAAATCCAAGTCTTTCCTAAAAAAAGTGAAAAGGGAGCATTGTTCTCAACAAACTTAATGACCTAAAAGTCTTATTCATGTGATGCTCCATGAGAAATCATAGGTACATGAGTAAGTATTCCACATAGGGTTATCATCTTTCCTTTAAAAAAGCCTATCCCTCCTAATGAACAAATCATAGCAGGGTTTCCCAAAATTTCCCAAGTACTTTCTAGCATAATGTTCACCTATGTTTCCTCATCCAAGACACAGTCTATATTGAAGTCTCCTATTCTTGTTTCTATGCACTGCTTTTCTTTTAATATCTCTGGTAAACTAATGTCTCTATGATCATTCAATGTTTCTTTTAGTTGTAATAACATAGTCTTTGATTATGTCTGATTATCTAACATATCCTTAGTTTCTTGACCTTCTTCATGGTTTGATTGTCTCAAGTTCATCTTTTCAACTTTTTCAATTATTTTAGGGCAATCCAAAACCTCATGACCAACAACTTTACAAAAAGACAAGTAGGACCTATGTCTGGGTATTCTTTAGCAATATGTCTTGGTCTTCTGCAGTTATAACACAGTGTCAATCCTCTCTTTCTCTTAAACAATCCCCAACCCTTCTTGTACTGCGCATTGGGATCACAATGATGGACCTGCAATCTGTAAAAATTCTTTCTAGGGTCCTGCATCCACTTTTCATTCCAAAAATTATTTCTATCCATAGGAATAACATATCTTTCACTATTTCTATCAAATCTATTCATATCAAATATTCTCTCTTCTAACTATGCCCTAGTTTTGAGACTAGGACAAAATCTATCAAACATACCTAGGTCCATACTTTTGAAGAAAAAAAATCCACTTATCTTACCTTTACCAGATCGGGCTTCCTTCTCTTAGCACAGAGCTTCACAATTCAAGTAGAATACTACGCACTACAACAACAGATCTACGCACAGAGGTTTCTCTTTTCTTTAGTTCCCAGCAATCACAGTTTTCGGTCCCAATAACGGAACCATTTGTTGGCACAGGGGTAGACACAGGGTTCAATGCTTCAACAACGCACGAACAAAACCCTAGCTACCAACCCTATTGGACCTCAACCAAGTTTTGGAGAACCTTGGTCATGTTTAACCATTTTTGGGACTTCGATAGGTTTGCCAAAGATGAAGCGCCAGGCAAAGTAGAGATCGCGGGATCTCACCCCCTTTTGTGGGATTTTTGGGTTTAGGTTTTATGTAACAGGTATGGGATTTCAACCCATGGGTTTACCCATGTTTACACCCCATTTGTAATGTATAAATAGATATATAGGAATTGTAAGAAAGTAGTAGAGAGACCTAGTAGAATCGGCTTAGTGCAGAGCTAGAGGCTTTGTGCCTACTATGTGTTAGACTTGCACATCTAAGTGCAAGTGATTGTAAGAAGATTGTGTGCAAGATGTGTAAGAAGGCTTTGTGTTGTGACCTAACTCAGGGAAGGAGGATCGGGCAAGGTGAGCGTAGATATCATGACCTTTGCGGATTTGGATTTGTGGATCTGTGCATTGAAAGAAGATAATAAAGAGAAGAAGAGTTGGTGGACGTAGCCCCACGCTGGGGGTGAACCACATATATCCTGTGTTGTGATTGCTTTGTGTCATTGATGTGATTTATGCTTAGTTCTGAATATTTATGTATGTTAAATGCATCTGCAATAATAATCTTATTGCTTAATAACTTGGAAGAATGCTAGATCTGTTGATGGTATGTGCTAAATGGCCCGATATGCTTAGATATTGTTCAATACTATGTTGTTATGTAATTAGGGTTTTACCTACAATGTGAATAAAGGATTAAAGATTAATGAATATTAAATGCTAAGTGATCTGTTAAAGCATTGTGATCACATATCTGTATCCCAGCTAGGTTGTAGACACTCAAGTCCTTCAACCCCCTTGCCTTTACCTCAAATGAGACTTCATCTGCTTCGCAGGTGTTACCGAAAGGGCTGGTAGTTAGGGTTTTTTTGGTGCTTTGTTGAAGCATTGAACCCTAGGTCTTCCTGTGACAACAAATGGTTCCATTACTGGGACCTGAAACTGTCATTGCTGGGAACTAAGGAAAAGAGAAAGAATTGTGCATAGATCTATTGTTGTAGTGCGCAGTACTCTACTTGACTTGTGAAGCTTTGTGCTAAGAAGAGAAGTATGATCTGAAGAAATGAGGTAAGATATTAAATCTTTCTGCCATGATAAAGGTAAGATAAGTGAAAATTTTCATTTTGAAAGAATGGATCTAGGTATGTTTGATAAAAAAATTCCTAGTCTGAAAACTAGGGCACAACTAGAAGAAAGAAGATATGATATGAATAGATATGATACAAATAGTGAAAGATATTTTATTCCTATACATAGAAAGAATTTTTGGACTAAAAAATGGATGCAACATCCTATAAATAATTTTTTGCAGGTCTATCACTATGATCACAGTGCACAGTAAATGAAAGGTTGGGGATCATTTAAGAGAAAGAGAGGATTGACATTATGTTATAATTGTAGAAGACCAGGACATCTTGCTAAGGAATGCCCTGGTATAAGTCCTATTTTCCTTTGTTGTAAAGCTATTGGACATGAAGTTTTAGATTTCCCTAGAATGATTGCTAAAGTTGAGAAGATGAACATGAGACAAGAAGACCATGAGGAAGGTCAAGAGACTAAGAATATGATAAAGAAACAGAAAGAATCAGAGGCTATATTATTGCAAATGAAAGAAACATTGAATGATCACAAAGACATCAGTTTATCAGAGATTTCAAAAGAGAAAGAGTGCATAGAAATAATAATAGGAGACTTCGACATAAACTGTGTATTTGATGCAGAAACACATGTGAACATTATGACAAAAAGTACTTGGTAAATATTAGGAAAGCTTGTTATGATTCCCTCATTGGGAGGAATAGGATTGTTTAAAATAAATATGATAACGCTATGTGGAATACTTTCCCATGTACCTATGCTTGCTCATAGAACATCGACAGAAGAAGAATTCGAGGTCATTAAGTTTGCTGAGAACAATGCTCCCTTTGCACTTTTGTTAGTAAATACTTGGATCAAGAGAGATCATATCCGAAGGAGAGAAGAAGAGGAAGCTATAGAACATAAAAATAAATAATTAAGGGATTTCATGGCTAAGAGAATAGAGTTCTTAATAAAAGAACAAGAAGACAAGTCGAAGCAACTAAGGACCAGAGACTTAGCTGTCAAAGTTGAAAGAACACAAGAAGGCTTAAAGAACCTATCCATGCAGGAGTGTAGAGCACCTACTCCAGAAATAGTAAGAGAAGAAATATTATCCTCGAACCTTGTGAAAAGTCCTCAACAGTGTGAAGTTACTATGCTAAGAAAGGATAAGAACAAGAATGGAAAGAGGAATCCAAATATGCAGATCACAGGAAAGAAAGCTAGAAATCTCAGTAAGAAGAAAGAAAAGCTAAAAAATTTGCAGGAGGTTCCAGAGAGGACTTCACAGAAGGAAGGCTTGCAAAACTTGAACTTCGCTGGAATAGCAGAACAACACTGACTGACACTTTGCCACGATGAAGCAATATGACCATTGGAGCATCCTGACCATTAGAATGATGCTCTAGAACGGCTAGAAACACAGTTATTGCCTGAACGTTCACAATTGGAACGTGCCATAATGGATGGAATTGTATTAATCAAGGAATTCCTACCTGTTGGAGGAGTTTGTTACAATGTTAGATATTTATCTCGTCAAATGTTTCACTGAGGATACTTTCACGAATTGTGATTATCTAAGCCCACATAGAACTAATTTATTTCGCGCAGTTCTTATTCTAACATCGCCATCCATTCTTCTACCTTGATTATTTGTTCATCGACCCAAGATATGTAATCTCGAGTGTGTATTTCAGGCGACCTTAGCGTATTAGAGAAATACATCAAAGAAATCCTCATAGACCTCATGGCTAAGAAAGTCATGTCCGTAGGAGTAAAAACCTCGTCGACGAGAGGAGTGAAAGAATCCCCATCGACTGCACGTCGATCTGGTCCATCCCTAACTGTGACAGAAAAAAGAAGCAAGCATCATGATGACTTGGAAAATGTGAAGCTCATCCCATCAATCCTTCCCGACTATATCACGCCTCTGGCTAGTGCGATTAGTCGTAATAGTGTCCCAAGGGACTTCGACTATACATTGATTACTGCGTACCTCCTGAAGGGGATACACATAGTTGGACTGTAGTTAGGATAGATTATGACGCTGAAGATCAGTGAGTTCAGCTTAGGAGACCACAAGAACTATGGCATGTTTGAACCACACAAGTACTTTACCAACACAATAGGGAAGAAGTCGAAGATATTCCCCCAACCGTGGACTATGGACATCACGATGTCCACCATTATTAATGTGATAAAGATACCACACTTCGACATACATAAGGAGGTTAACACATGCATTAAACTCCTCATTTCATGCTATCATGGGGGTTACCTATGATTGGATAGGCGCATCACCGTAGATCCATCATTGATCCATTAGATCATAGGATTAAGCATGCAAGGACCCAACCCTTAGGATTTTTACCCAGGGAAAGCAGTAGATCGTGCCCTGGGGCAACACATAAAAGAAACCTATGGTGATGTGGATAAAGGGAAGAAGGGATACAAGGTAGCCTCCATCCAAAATGGCGCAATGCATCTAGATTTCTAATTGATCATTAGTAAGCTCGTCAGGAAGAACACACCAACGTAGGTCATGGGGTTTGTCGTCGACCTCACATGAAAATGCGTCGAAGGGATGCAAATGAAATGGGAGAGCTACCTCATAAACTAGTTAGAGAAATATTTCCGCAAAGCTCAGGATCAGGGATGCGAGTTCCATTTTAGTTCATTTTTTATTCTCATTTCCTTCATTTCTTGGGAGATGTCAAAAGGAGCGACCTTCGCTGAAATTGAGCCATCTAAACCACTAGCTATGAAGTTCAC
This sequence comes from Picea engelmannii, assembly GCA_009831015.1. Taxonomy (NCBI): domain Eukaryota; kingdom Viridiplantae; phylum Streptophyta; class Pinopsida; order Pinales; family Pinaceae; genus Picea; species Picea engelmannii. Next base: position 68,434 of record ML812062.1, on the reverse strand, counting down.
TATGCTATGGTATTCGAGCAACATGGTGAAGAAATGGCAGTCAAATGCGGTGTTCCACACCTATTATCTATAGCTGAAGAGGGCCATTGAATCCTTCCCTCGCATGATGCCAAACACTCTGCACAGGTTTAGGCCAATTGTGAAGTTTCGCATAGACAGGCACTTCATCTATATCACTGCGCATGAAGAGGAACACAAAGAAGAGCTCCATTCCTATTACAAACTCATAGAGGAAGGGTTCCCTGCAGAAACATTCATCGCAAAAGAATTCAAAAGCCAATAAACCTCCATTTCAGACAGTACTCACGGTGGATGATATTGACCTCATCATCGTCATTGTATCAAATACCTTAGAGGACATTTTGCAGTGACGCGAAGCCAAATAGGAGATAGTGTTTGATAGGATCGAGGTAGAGATCAAAGGGGTACATTAGGCTCTTTATTCGAGTCACGTAGTGTCGACTACACCGTTCTCAATAGGGGACATAGAAGTAGGAGATGACCCTGCACATCTACACAAATTATCAGACTCGACCGAGGCTCACCTTCATTGGTTCCAGGAAGAAAAGAAGAAGGCCACGAAGGCATTAAAGAAAGAAAAAGAAGAATCCCTAGAACAACACCAGGTTATGCAGCAAGAGAAAGATGAACTCCACGTGAAGTTTACAGAGGATAAAGTGCAGATCCATAAGGAAAAATAACATCTACTCACAGAGTAGATGGGAATCAAGAAGGAATCCACCAGAGCTGTTAAGCCCTAATATTGGCTCATTACCACTTAATTGGGGCATATTAGATTAGTAATGTTATTTTATTTATGTCGGCTTTAGGCCATTAGTTGTGATTTAGATTAGTAATGTTATTTTATTTATGTCGGCTTTAGGCCAT